>JAQIXW010000148.1:0-44612 GCA_034700685.1 Willowsia buskii | reverse complement strand
TATGCATTCACATAAAATTCCATGTGGGATTCTTCACATGCTAGCCAGCCATGCACAGCCACATAAATGTACAAAAGGATTTTACCCAACCAAACTTTGTTGTATGCAATCCGGTGTGTCCTCTAAATTTGTTATAATAGTAAACGCATGCATAGTTGAAAGGGTTACACAGTTACACTATCTGAGTGAGTATTATATAGTACCAGTCTACCAAGTCCATGTTTTATTGGAGTGCTTGGCTTACATATGCTATGTTCTATTCTATCCACTGCGTTTGCAGATGCTTCGTGTTTTATTCAATGTTTATGTATATTTAATGAAACTAAGTTGTATGATGATTATTATTATGAGCAGGCCTAGCTAGATAGTCATTTTACCTTTATCTGTATAACGATTCATACTGGTACTGGTAATATTGGTAATTTGGTAATATTAACTTCACTTAAACCGGTCATACTATGTATTACCTATCCAATCTCCCACTTATTGTGTTTAACATTATTCCTTGAAAACTAGCCAGGGTCTTATCACACATACCTCTGCGTATATTCTGAAATTACTATCTTGACCAAATAAAATCGCCTGTCTGTCTGTTGCGCTTCAATACTTCAGTTCAGATTAAATGTTAGAATTAGAAAGGATGAAACACAAACTAGTGCGACGCGTTTAAAGCTGCTTCTGTTCATGCAGAAGTTCATTAAAAACTGTTATTTTTCTCTAATATGCAATAATATACGTGTATTTTCATGATAATTAAATCAGCAGAGGGAGATTAATCAGTACCGCAAGAAGAGGCAAGGTTAAATATTCGATAAGTATGTTACATGTGAAATGGCAAGAGTTTTTCAATAAATAAAATATTGACTGCACTCATACTTTTTGTGCTCTTATCATACATCAGACACAAAACATATAATTTTATTTTTCATTTTCATTGCATAAACTAGACACTAACAAGTAAGCGAGAGGGTAATAAGCGTTATTTAACTCTGATGTCTGAAATAAGCCGCACGTTGAACGTCATGTCAATCATAAAATTTCTTCTGCATAAAAATTAACCACACATTCCCATCAATCTACCCGAGTCTTCTTCATCAAATATTCTACAGCTTACATCGTACATCCGTGAGTGCGGACTGTGTGGTGGTTTCGTTTGTTTTGTGGCGTTCACCTATCCGTTTGTCGCCAGAGTCATCGTGTAATCGTAAATGATTCATCACCAACTTACATACCATAAACCTAGTAGCTATCATATATTTGAGACTAGGTGTTATATAGTTTCTACATTTTAATGTTTAATGTGCATCTAAACGTGAGCTTATGACTCGACTAGCATAATCACTAGTTGGATTGGAACTTCTTTCTCTAAATAGAAGGCTTTTGCCTACTGGAATGGTGATTGCATCTGAATAATCCGGTGTGGTGACTATGACGTGGTGACACATCCTAAAATAATCTTACCTGTTCCATGTAATCAACCCATCTTGCTGTTTGGTGGTTAATTTCATATTACGTAACGTGTTTATTTCAACGGATGAACGGAGCTCTGTTCTTTTAACCCTTTCATGTAAGCCGTTCTTTTGTCATTCTGTGTGAATTTTATAGATGTCTAGTCTAGCTTGCAAAATAAGACAAGACGAACATAAGTAAAAAGCATAGCACAAAGCACAAGTCACCTTTTCCCTCGCATAACATTGCATGTTTCTCACTACTGCTTCTCCTTCTCACACAGTCACACACCACATCACACCACCGACGACTTGGTAAATAACAGTGAAGAAGAAAGAGTGGATTTTCGGTAGAAGAAAGCAGGTATGCTTGCAATTTAGTTCACATTGAGCAACGAATAAAGTTGTAGTGGGTGGGATCAGCCCGGTAGTTTTTTACTTGAGTTCTTTGCTGCTGGTGGTGAATGCTCTAGTGCTAAACTTGTGCTTTTTGTCCATTTGCCCATGTTCTACTTGATCAGTCAAAAAGTTTGGAAGTGTGTGTTTTCCTAGAGTTTTTTATAGGTCGTCGTACGTTCCTCGTATAAACATTTACATGAAGTAGTAATCATCGTAATCATCATCATCATCATCATCAATATACAAACAGTAAAAATCCACCCGTTTTTTAATAATAATATAGAGCTTTAATAAAGTATGTTGATATTATGGTAGTAGTATGTGCACTCCTTTTGGCTGTGCAAAGTTAAAGCCTTGACTTCATTAAAAATATGAATCGATTGGTGACATGCATGTGTTTGTTTGTCCTGCCCGAATAATAATAACAGCAAATATTGATTGAGTGATGATTGGATTTGAGCATTTCACGTTCCCAGTTCTCACAATTGGCAAATTCTGAATTTATCAAATTCTTGCTCATCAAAATTATTACCTCTGTTTAAAAAAATGAGTCGTCGGTCTTCTGATAAGATTAGACATAGACTATTATTTGTTTATCAAGCCACCACTCTTACTACTGACTACTTATTCGTCCATTAAATGTTGAAGGTGATTGCTAGTAATTGCTGAAGCTGAGCTATTTGAGTTTACGAAGAGCGAAATAACATTAGGGTGGGTGTGTGGTTGGTGTGTTGTGTTGATGATGCATGGTCAGCAGCAGTCAGCAATGAATGAATCATACTTTGTGCAAGTTTGTATGACGATTGGATGTAAGAACGCGCTTTTGTCGGTCTTCTTCAGGAGAAAAATTTAATTTCATTATTTTCGTATTACATTAATGATCAATGATCATTATTGCTGTAATTGAAGTAAGCTGTTGAGGAAGTTATCATTAAATTAAAAACTTGTGATTTGGAATCCTGATTGGCTGTTTTGTTTCGGTTAATTTATTTTTATAACTCCTTATACAATAATTTAAAACACAAAATAATGCCTTAGAGTTTTAAACTATTTTTCAAGCAGACAGCTGTTGGACAATTTTTAGCTGAGTACGACGCAATAGTTAACGTCAAACGTAATATGAAAATTGAAACCCAAAAATAAATTAAAAGAGCAAAAATCCTATTCAAGAAAAGTTGCACAAATTTATATGTGTATGAGGGTTTTTTGGTATTATACTTTCTGTCTTCGATAAACGTTTGAGTTTACATTTTTATTATTTGCCAAAAAGTCTAATTATGTACATATTTGTTGATTGATTTTTTATTTATCAGGTAACTGAGAACGAAGTTAATGGTAGCGGAAGGTACTCGTCTTGATTCTCCGAACCCCCACAGGGACAAACAAACTGGACCTGACCATCCCGACTGGATTATTTTTTTTACTGCTACGGGTGTGGTTTGCCAAGCGCATTTAGTTCACCTTTAGAATGACGATACTCAGATCGTTTTTAGATTGGTTTTGGAATCCTGATGTGTGGCTGCCTCCTGGAATAGGATGGAAGGACATTCAACCAAATGAAAAAACTAACTACGCAAATTACGGCGATCTTTTTTATCCCATTCCAGCAGCTCTTTGTATGATATGTTTGCGTTTCGTAGTAGAGAGGTAGGGTTTTTATTCGAAACTTTAGTTTATTTTAAAATCTTACATTAAGTCATATAACTAGTGATATTTTTTTTAACGAATGGTAATGTAATTGCTTTGGCGTGGATATAGGTTAGTTTTATTCCCGTGGGGCATGTGGCTAGGGCTGAGGAAATCGAACAAAACCTTCGCTTCCTTACCTAATAATGAAGAACTGGAGAAAGCTTACAGAAAAACTAGGTCGAAGCTTTCTTACAAAGAGATGGAAGCTCTGGCAAAAAGAACTGACATGGAAGTACGCCAGATTGAGCGATGGATGAGAAAACGGTTAGCGAAGGATAAGCACACGACTTTGGCAAAATTCAGCGAGTGTGGGTATGTTGTCATTTATTTGTATATACTGATACAAGGTTTCAAAATGTCCTCAAACCTTTATACTGCTCCAATTACTGGAAACTGGGAACCCACCAGTCAATGTTTTCATTAAATATTTTAATAATTTTGTAGATGGCGATGGATTTGCTACACTGCTTCCTTTAGCATCGGGTTGTACGTAATGTGGAACAAACCTTGGTTTTGGGATATCAATCATTGTTGGTACGACTTTCCACATCATGTAAGTGACCAGTGACTTGACCTTAGTAGAATACGTTTTCATTTCCATCCAATTAGTAGCAAAGTCCTCTCTATTAATAAATTTTGTTTTGCAGAGTATTGACGACGACGTCTGGTGGTACTATGTATTTGGCGCTGGATTCTATTGGAGCTTGCTGATCACCCAAGCCTTTGACGCCAAGAGGAAGGATTTCTGGCAAATGTTTGTGCATCATTTAACGACTATATCCTTATTAGGGTTCTCATGGGTGTGTAACTTCATTAGAATAGGAACTCTTATCCTAATCATTCATGATTGTGCTGACGTCTTTCTTGAGGTGAGACATTTCATCAATGTTTTTGACATAAGATATACTATATACTTACTTCATAGTTATCATTTTTATGAAATGCAGAAATAACTAATCGTTTTTTTTCTGAATAATTCCTTTGTAAAGGCTGCCAAAATGAGCAAGTATGCCAAATATGACAAACTTGGAGATGTGATATTTGCTATATTTACTTTGTTGTGGATTGCAACTAGATTAGGAGTGTACCCATTATATGTTCTTAATAGGTAAGTATTTACTGTGTACTATTTGTTTGGTCAGTGGAATATTATTCGAAAAACAATTTTTAATTTTTTAAATGTTCACAACAACTTTATTTCCATTTCAGTACACTTATCGAGGCTCCAAAAATTGTTCCAATGTTTCCTGCTTACTATATCTTTAACAGTATGTTAGTGATATTATTAGTGCTTCATGCCTTCTGGACTTATTATATTCTCAAAGTTGCTGTTAAGGCTGTGGTGTCAGGAAAGGTATTTCTTTAAAAGTTTATTATATATTTATTTTGAAACGTGTATCCATGATGTAACGAGTGGTATGAAAACTTCATTGAGTGATCTAATTCATTGTTTAAATCTTCCAACTTTTTTAGATAGAAGATGCAAGAAGTTCATCAGAATCTGTCAGCGAGTTTTCTGACAGCGAGGATAATAGCATCTCACTGAAAAACAGCAACAATAAGTCAACAAACAACAGTACTCCTCATTCTCCAAAGAAAATTACCACCACAGAAGCTACAAAAGTTTCCTCATAAGTTTTAAGACCAAAAAAGAAAAGAAAGTACCATAATATTATATAGATAATTAAAAGAAAAAAAACACCTAGGTATTACACAAAGCGAGTTATTTTTTGGACCACGTCTATTTACGAAAATTGCAAAAATAATATAATATATACTTAATAACAAGAAACCGATTGTGTGGCTAAGTTGCTTTAATTAGGTATGTAATTAAGAACACAATATTGATTTTTATATCATGTTATCAATAGTAGGCTTACAGTACGCTACTAGTTATTCAACGATTGCCAGTTTTATTGTTTGAATGGTTATAGCAGCACCAATATTGTTATTACTTGCTAAAGCATAATATGTAAACTGTAGGAAAAGTACTATTTTCTGTAAATTTGTGTGTCATACCGAATTTTATAATTTGCATTATGATTTTCAATACCAGTTATGGCTTACTGCATTTATCCTAAACTAATCGAGTTAATATGTATTCTTTTTACTGTTAAAATTAAGATTTATGATATTGATGATATTTGTATCGGGGCGGGTACCTACCATTTATGAAAATGATGGCATTTCAAAAATACCGATAGTTTCACAAGGTATTGGACATCTAGTCAATCTGATGATTCTTGCTACATTGAAGAGATGATAAAGAAGGGCGATTGTTCGTTTAAATGAATTACCTATACATTGCGTCAATTGCATGCGAATCTTTAATATAAGACGTTGCTGTTTCTTGTCGTTTCAAGTGTTTCATAATACAACAAGCGTTGCTCGTTATTGTAGAGAATTTAATCAACTATTTATGTGTAACAACATAACCAATGGGTGTAATTTACCGCTTGAAATAAAGAATTAATTTTACTTTTCATTTGTAAAAATATCTTGCAAAGTTTTATACACCATATTATTTAATTTTTATTGTTTTTCGTGTTGCTTCTGAAAATGAATATGTATCTAACAAAACTTATCAAAGGGAATATCCGTGAGTAGCGGGTGTGGTAAAGTTGAAAACTTTGAGCGACATCGGATACAGTATTTTATGAACGTAATTACTAATTACACTACAAACCCATTGTACACATTCATATAGAATACAACGTCATATTACAATAAGCATCTTATTTTTAAATACCGGGCATGAATTGAAAGATGAGCTGGTAATCAATTAATATTAATTATAAATACATTAAACCCTGACCTTCACTTCTTGTCTTCTTTGTTATATCGACTTACGCTACGCATGCAATGCAGAGTGCACCGAACCGATGTCAGATAGTAATATGATATTTAAAAAATGAATGAGTGGTAGTGAGTCAAGTGAGTGGCTGGAAGACGAAGACAATATAGAGTAAAAAAAAAACTATTCATTATGTTAAATGTTCTATGTATAGCTGGTATATTACCAAGATTATTGGATTTCCTTAACTAACGTACGTTACCTATATATTCTCGCAAAACACAATGACAATACGTTTAGCTTGGTGGCTCTATTACTTGACACATGATAATGCCTGTGGTTTTACGTTACGTAAGTACAAAACATCGCATACTCTAGTCTCTTGAATCAAGTCGTTAAACATGGAATATTATTATGACAATTTAAAATTTAATCACACCACACCCTCAAGAAACTGAAATTCCGGTGTAGTAGACTTTTGTGGACAAATAGTGTAGATACATATTCATAGCAGTATTTTGAGGTGGAGAGGAGATGGATAGGTGATAGGGAGATCAGGCTCCCTATCCATTCACGTTACATAAATGTAAATACATATAGCCGAGGTCAGCCGTACTTTTAGTTTTCATTACAAACATGCAACATGCTCACCACCTATACAACCCTTGCGTATTGTTTTTCCAGCGATATTTTGTATTTTAAAATTAATTATAATCTAAACGTTCGCGTGCAAAACCAATAATAGCAGCATAGAGGAACACACCAAGGACGTGTCAGGGTCATGAATACGAATAATACGATGCATGTGTGTAGTATGTAAACTGCAATACATTGAATTGAATACGGTTAGGACTGCCCCACTGTTTGCAATTCAATTCTGTTCCGAGCTTGATTCCAATACTCATAGCATTTAACATACTATTTTATTAGTCATATACAGTCACACAGCGAGCAATCTAGCAGCGCAGCGTTTGGCATTTGTAAAAGCTTAGATAGTTTGTGTAATTCGATCAGTGGATAGGTAATAGTAGCAAAACAGAACAACGCAACGTAATTCAAAAGTTGTGAATGTGTTATCATTATTTCACAGGATCGTCAGCTCGAATGCGAATGACGAGATAAAGAAAACTTACGTACAAACACATACATACCTAATAGGTAACAAAATTCCATTTCATAAGTAGAGGTGGTCATTTACCATATTTCAAGTTGGATGTGTTTTTACCGAAAAAATGACATGGTTGCGTGCGCGAGCGTGAAGAAAATATTTTACGTTTAAAAAAATGCTTTTTAACTGTAGTCCGATGTTAACTGTCAACAAAGTTGTATAATGCTTGTGTCCTAAAATAGTGAAAGATACTGGCAATTCTCAATTCTACGATCTATGTACATACTATGTATTTACTAGTACAAATGTATGAGAATGAGTCACTTTCCATTAAAATAATCACTGATTGATTATTGATTACTATTACCTATGCATACAACAGCATGATAACTTTTCAGATTGAGAGAATTTTGAAAATGATTGTAAGATAATAAGTTGCCTTTTATAATGTTTTACGCTGTTTTCCACTGTAGAAGCGAAGTGTGTGTGCGAATATATTATAAAGCTAAACTCGAAGGGCGTTGTATCACGATGCCCCACTATACAAGTTTATCCAGCCAGACCCCTGAGAAATCCTTCTTCCTGTGTCCTGAAAAGTTTCATACCAGTCTCTATAAAAAGTCTTCTTCGTCTACATATCCATCAAAAGAATTCTAGCACATTCTTGGATTTGCTTCTCTATGTTTCTAGCAATGTAGAAACACACTGAACGTGCAACAGTAACGCACGCAATTTACGAGGAAGCGAACGTGTATACCGAGAGGCGTTGGGTGCTGGTGTTACATACTTACTACACTGCAACTCCTGCTTTTATTATTTTGTCCTGTTCCGTTTATTCCGGCTTGTGCCTTTTGCATTATTGCATTCTCGTTTGTTACCCACGACAAGTTAGGAAGAAGCGAAACAGAATACTTTTTAACTTTGCTTGGCGAAAAACAACTTCAGGATATCATGTCAACTGCCTCTTGCTTGTTTAACTTTACCTATGCTTCCTTGCGCAAAAAGCTGAACCCAACAATAGCAATTTAGCACCCAACAACCCAGTACAAGCGGCAAAAACATTCATTTTGATACATTCAGCGTCAGCAGCGTAGCATTGAACCTGAGCAAGACAAGGCACGCAAAAATTTACTGAAAGCAGTCGGCAGTCAAAGTCGGAGCCTTCTTCTTCTTAACCTGCTTTGCCTCCTACCATTCTTCTTAAATAAATGTGCCATGTCGTAAATGGTTATTGTATTTTTGATACAATAAAAAACTCAACTTTTTAACTTTATTTACCGCAGGTAAATACGGAATCGTACTTTTGCATTTAATTGCATGCCAGCATAATATTTTTTACACACACAGCAACAGTCACAAACAAGCCCTCTGCTTGCTTGCAAGTTGAAACGTATTTACGAATCGTACGATTCGTTCATCATCATCATCATACAGTAGAGCTGTAGTGTAGTACGTTTTCACGCGTTTTACGATTTTGCTAAATACGTTTTTACACTAAACTAAAGCAATGAGTAATCACACGACCACGGCAAATTAAAAGTTTGCGTTTGGCTTTTGTGTTCTCTTGATGGTCATCACGAAGTTTTATCTGTGATGCCGAAAACAAACTGCACAATTCACAAGTTCATTTTCTGTTACTCGATTTGCTCGTAAGCTCCCTGTTTATGTTGCTCGAGAGGAGACCCAACCAAACGCAAACCACCATTTATTGAAGTAAAAAGGTAAGAACATTTTTTTACAAGTTTATAACATAGCCCCATACTATTTTGCCGATTTACATTGTATGTATTTGAAGGATAGTTCACTTGTAATGCAGTGTATAATTCTGTCGCGTTTAATAATGCACAGCAACAACGAACACCGTACAAGAACGTATGAATGAATCTTCTCGGCTGAATCTCTGTGTTCTGTGCTGTTGTGCTACTCGTTTCTGAAATAGGCTGACTCTGACTCTATCTTCATCTTCCCCTCTGTATTAACTCTAATAACTGCACTTGAGAATTGAGAGAATCTTCCGAGATGATGTTTTTTTCTCTCTCATATAAGCAATGTTTGTATTCTCTGTGTATGTGCATGCAGGTAAATACACGGCAAGATTTGTGGATTTCTGTCGTTGATGAATTTCCCTGTTTAAAAAAAGAAATCCATTTTTAAACAGCGAAAGAAGAAGGAAGAAAGAAGGCATTATTTGAAACAGTAAATAAACATCAGAAAGAGTAATGTTAGTAACTTTAAATATTGTTAGCGGTAGTAGGACCTTCTTCTTTTAATCTTACTGTACTCGTTTTTTATACGTATACACGTAGGTAGACAACTTTAGTAATGTTACTTTACTCAGTATTTCTTCTTATATAATATGTACATAATATACCTATACGATGTATACAAACAAACAATTTTGTAAATGTTGAGGACGATTTTGAAACATAACTATTTCGACTATTTATTACAAAAACTATAAGAAGGATAATGAACACAGGAGAGGTAGGCACTTGAAAACTAGCAAGAGGCGACATGTTTGGGACATTTTTGGTTGCCTAATTTCGATATCGTTTTTGTATTTATATATGCGTAAACAATACGTATTTGGATATTTAAGAGGGCAAAATGTAAATGCACTTTTTTTCCTGTGTTGTGTGTATTTGGGTGCATTGACATTCACGAAAAAATATTGACAATGGCCAAACAATGCTAAAGTTGTAGACTTCGCTTCATGAGTCAAGTGTAAAGAATTTAGTCAAATTAGGATTCAGATTAAGGATAGTTTTTTTTAACAAATTCATGAATATCTTCAATCTATGGTTGAATAGGTGGTGGTTTGTTGATTTGTCGAAGTATCAGTGTGTTGGCATTTCGTAACGGTCAGTGTGACATATTTTTCAAGGACGATTGTTTTCAATTTCCTTTGAGGAAGGCACTGACAATTGAGTTGTGAGTAGTAGTTTTTTATTCTTTTGTTTTTAAACTATTTTGAAGTGATTGAAGTAGTTTTTAGACTAACTATCGGGTGTCGGGCTTTTTATTTAAATGATTCGTGACCTTCAATTACAACTTGGAGCTAGTGCTTATCAGTTGGTGTCTATAATGGTTTATAAAAGATTAAATGCTTAGGCATAGACAATTGAGTGAATGCTGATTGAAAAAATCAAAATAGGAAAAAGGGTTAAGAATATTTAAGATGGGTTGTCATTGCATTGTAGTGCAAACGCTTTTGATCATTTGCCATTAGATGTTAGAAGAGTTTTCGGATATTTATCTTCAATCACTAATGGCGAATTCTAATGTTTTATGCTTCTTGTTTTTTTCTTTCATAGGAGCCGCATACTCGAACGGGAATGTTTTAGAGCCTGATGTTTCATTGATACTGGAGGACTAGAAAGTGAAGCTGAGGGAGTCTATAATAATAATCCTTTTCTTTGAGAGACTGTGCAGCAATTAGTTGGACTGACTGAGCTAGTAGTACAATTCGTACAAGACATAAGGAGAGAAAGAAGACGCTGATTCAAAGAGGAAGTAGATATTTTGAAACGTTTGGTGCTGCTATTAGTTTCTAATACTTGTTTAGAATTTTAAACTTTTTGTGCGTTTTTTAATGATCGTTACAACATTGAAAAAATGTTGTAATTCCTTTTGGTATTTGTGAGAGGTAAGCTAATTTGATCTAAATAATATACAATTTTAACGTTCGTATCATATTCTATTCCCTCCGTGTGTATATAAATCAAAATTTCTTTGACTTTCAGAAACATTTAAAAAGATACAAGAATTAATTATTGACTTCTGTTCATCTTGGGCTCCCTGACCGGACCGCAATATTAAACTCTTCCAATCTTAGTTGTTAAGTTTTGACTAAAAAATACTCGTTTGGCAATGCCTCCCAAAAAGCCAGCAGCAGCCGCAAAAGCTTATGGTAGGGCGGATCCAATACCCAATGGGGAAATTCTTACAGACATTTGTCATAAAAGCTGGAGAATTGGAAAAAGTATCGGCAGTGGTGGTTTTGGAGAAATTTATCTTGGTAAGTTATCATCAATATTTCTCTCTCTTAAAAAAAAACGTTAATATACGTATTCTATGAATTTCGTATTTCTTTACATAATTTTTTTTGTATGTTTATTTAGCATCAGATGAAACTAACAAGTCTGTAACGGACAAGGCAAATTATGTCGTGAAAATCGTAAGTACATTTTATCCAAAATAATAATTACTTAGCAAAATTACGACATTGCTTAATAATGTGAATTCAACTTTGCAGGAACCACTGTCGAATGGCCCATTATTTGTCGAAATCGCATTTTACATTCGTGTCGCAAAATTAGATATGAGTAAGTGGAATCACATAGTAAATCGATGCAATCTAATTAATTAAGTTAATGTGTGTCTCGTGTATAATGGGCATATTATCTTATTGTTGATTTCAGTTGAGGAGTATAAGCGTAAGCATGGATTAGAGTCTTTGGGCATGCCTTGCTATGTGGCCTCTGGAAACCACGATTGCAAAGGACAAAAGTACAGATTTATGGTTATTCCACGATTTGGTCAGGATCTCCACAAGTTCATTCAAGAGAAGCCAGGCAAACGACTGGGAATCAGAGCCGTTCAAGCACTTTCACTTCAGATTGTAAGTACTACATAAACTCCACAGACTCTTGTAAAAGTGTTCTGTGATGATGATTGAGCAAAATAGATAAGTGTAACGGTAAACGAATATGTTAACATTGTTCAAAACTTTGTTTTTAGTTGGACATTCTCGAGTATATTCATGAAAAATCGTTTGTTCATGGAGATATTAAAGCATCAAATTTGTTATTGGGTCTGCCTTCTGGAAACAAGAAGAAGCAATTTCAGCAAATTTTTGTAGTTGATTTTGGACTGGCACAGAAGTATGTAGAGTCAGATGGCTCACATGTTGAGTACAGTCCTGATTTACGGAAAGCGAACAACGGAACCTTGGAATACTCTTCCAGGTAATTACGACTTTTGAGTATCTATTTATCTGGGCATGTATTATTTGCTTTTGATCATTGTGTAACAATGTTGAACTTTGGACATTTTTTTGCAGAGATGCCCACATTGGTGCATTTTCTAGACGGAGTGACCTCGAAGTGCTGGGTTACAACATGATTGAATGGTTGTGTGGAAAATTACCCTGGAGTTCCGATATGCCTCATGATAAAGTGCTTAAGCAGAAACAGGCCCTTATGTCTGATCTTAATTTAAAGAAAATTTACCCTCCAGAGATTCAAGGTCTATATAGTTGTTATTAAATAATCTTAATAAGATCATTTTAATTTCCTATTTTTAAATCGTGTATTTAACTGTACTATGTAATTGGTTTCTTCAGGCTTGGACATTGTGGAAAAATTCTTGAAATACGTTCAGAAGCTTGACTTCAAGGAGAAGCCGAATTATTCCCAGTGTAAGGATATTCTTCGAAGAGGACTACCTTCTTCATGGAAGGGTTCATTATATTTAGAAGACCCCGGTGCAGGGACGGTTGTGAAAAATTCAAAATCATCAAGTAAGCGGGCGACAGATGATGAAGTTGACTCAATAGCCAAAAAGATCTGCGTTCCACAGGTCGAGGAGGAGGAAGAAGGTCCCAAGAGGTATGGTGTTTGCAACCAATGTTTCTACTGTCTTTTAAAATGTGCGAGGTGTAATTTTTAATAACTTTTTTGTAATGTTGCAGGTCAACTCGTAATACAAGACAGGTAAAGGATTTTAACTGGGCTCGGATTCTCTCCACAGACCCAGAGAAAATTGTTCGTTCAGCTGCATCGTTATCACAGCATAGTACTACCCCGAAAGAAGATATGAATTCTAGTAAAACACCGTCACCAGAACTTTCAAACCCAACTCCTGCAATGTTACAAATACTATCGAGAAAGAAGGAAAATATTCGTTCGCCTATTAAAACCAAAATCATCGAGCCGCAGGTATTAAGTTTGGCTCCGTTTTTCTAAGGATTTGTTTTGTAATTGTTATATCATTGTTTTAATTCTTTCAGTTTCTAAATTTGGCTTCTAAAAGTCTTGCCTTTTTTGTATATTTTTTTCACAATGTAGATATCACATTTTTGGGAGCATTGGTTTCGCATCGAATTTGTATTCGGGCGGGCTAACTATTTGAAATTATAAAGTGAAATGCGTTTTTTTTGTTTGGTCACTTGGTGTACATAAGAATACACATTGATATGATAATGTAGTTTTAGCGGGATGTGATGCTTGTGATACGCAGCTTTTTGCTATAACCCTGCTTCAGTATTATATTAATTTTAATTTTTTAAACAGACGTCTTATTTGACTGGACTAAGTATTGATGCATTTAAATCTATTTTAAAATGTTCTTTTTTTTAAATTTTACAGGGCACAACCGAAATGACCCCAGCAATGGCCCAAGTGCAGGAACTGTTGATGAGGCGAAAGAAAACCCAAACTCAACTTTTTAAAGGAGGCAGTGATGGTAGGTTGAATTGACAATAATTAGTTCGTCGATAAGTGATCATTGTTATAGATTTCATAAAAGTTCCTTCTTGTAATCAAGATTTATTTTATCTGTCCAACAGCTACTTCGTCATCGTCCACCCGCCGTCTTCGTCGGAATTGAAATTGATTGTCATTCATTACTATCAATTTGTCGATTTTTTTCTGTCGTTTGTATACCGTTGTGTATTTATTAATTTAGCTATTTTCTCACACATATTTTTTTTTCTCGCGTTTACGCCACCGCCGCCACTTTACTAAAATGAACATTTGTATAAAAAAAGTGCAAAATACGTTGTCCCACCAGTAATGAGACTGTTTTTATCAGTATAAAAGTTCAACGTTACAGAGTACAGCAACTACATTTTTTCTTCAATACTGTACAGAAATTAGATTTGATCGTATTCTAAAAATTCCCAGTTTCCGTACAGTATCAGTTTGTATAGCTGAAAAATGAACTTCCCGTAAAACGTTAAAATGAAATGCGTTCTAAATGCTATGAACATAATAAGGATAAAATAAAATAGAAAATGACAAGGTGGCATTTAAACTATAATTAATAATGTGTAGGATGATGATGGGACTTTTTTGATGGTTATTAAAAAGCACAATGAAACCACACATTTTTTTTCTCCTATGAAATGTTCAATGTTATTATTACTGCTGCTACTACCAAAGTTAATGTCGGCAGCAATCTCCAACTTCAACAACAAGATAATGCATGCTCACCGACATGACAAAATAATGCTTTTTGTTTGATGATGATATGATGATGCTCGTTCTATCCTATCTCTCTTTCTTTCTGTTCATTCAGTACCTCTCTTCTTTATTGCACCTATACTAGTGCAGTACGAGTCATTATTATGCTTTTGCATTTTCAACTTTTCATGTTTGATGATTCGCTTCGTGAATTTCTAAGTGTGAATTCAGCCGTGAAACTTCATTGTATGATATGCTATAAAGATGAAATGTCACAGGCTGCCCTTTGCTATGTGGAATCGGGGTCAGTCCATCATTGCGTACCTTTTATACTAAAATCTATACCTCTTTCTGCTATCTTCTCCCGTTTATTTTCCTCTCCTTTGGTTTTTTCTTCGATGACGATGATGTTGGACTGGTTGTTGATGATCACGGCAAAAATGGAAGTTTACGTTGAGACAGTTCATCATCGTCCAAAGCTCTATATCTTTTAACCAAACTGTAAAAGCATTTTCTTCCTTCCTTTCTGCCGTAGCAGTTTCCGTCAAATTTCAAGGAAAATATCCAAAGTCATCAGAATTCCTTCATACTAACGGACGAATACTATGCTAATGTATGAAAAGAAATGGAGGAAACCAAAAGATTTTTTTGTATGTATTCGCCACGTCTGCTTTTCCTCTCAGACTTACCAGTGCCACCACTTCCATCATGATGATTATGATCATGATCAAGTCAGACTATACTACTAGCTAGCACACGATGATGATGAGTAAGACGGAAATGATTTCAAGTCGCATCATTAATCACTGTTGCCAACCAGACCAGCGTGTGTGGCGGTGGTGGAAATAAGGAGAGAAAAGAGCCGCCCTACTGAAGCCACTCTGCTTCAACTTACTCCACGCTACCTCATTTACTATTCTTCTATCTATCTCTAAAAGGGGTTTCTTTCTGCATACGTCGACAGGAATCGGAATAGAATAAAACTTAAATACATTACATATTATTATGAAAAATCTTTTTTTTTTCTTCTAAGCTAGGCTTATCAGTCATGCATACCCTATAACCTATATTGCAGTATGAAACCGAACTTTAAATTTATTTTCTTTTGTGTGTATATTATATATATGCTTAAATTTCATTATTATCATATTGCACCGTGATATATGCTTTGCATGCATTAATATATATATCATGATGAAGTGTTCATTTGTGTTGTGGGCCTTCTTGAAAACATTTTTTGTCGTGTTTTGCTTCATGCAAACAATGTTGTTATAACAAGATAATGTCACAGCTTTCTTCATTTGTATTGATATTGACATAAACTGTGCTTTCGAAACAGGTGCCGTGATTGGATTTTACATTCCTTAATTACGGGCTTCCAGGACTTTCTCCCAACCTTACCGGTTCCCAAAATTCGCATTTTCAAAATACATTTTTAATCAAGTTCACTAGACGTCATAATACTGTCAACTTAAGGAGGTAATAGGTAATATCAGAGTTAAATGCTTCTTTAGTGCCGCACCCTAAATAAAAATCATGACATCCATCGATGTGTCTTAAACTCATCAATCATCATAATGAGTTTGTAGTTTATTTAGATGATTGTAGCATTGGAAAACCAACTCAACTATGCGTAACGCAAGACATTCTTTGACTAGCCCTCTCTGACCTTTTCGACTTTCTCCGTTTCATGTATTCAGCCTTTTGTTTGACGAACACTTCAACTAGAAAGCATGCTTGCTTTAGTAAGTAATACCTATTTACTTTCACTCCATCTCTCTCAGCTTCCGATTTTCTTCATCTCATCTACATATCAAATTCAGATCAGATTTCACGTTTAAAAAATTAGCTGCTTTCCATCCATTGGAAATTATTATCATTATCATTTAGCTTGTCTGTAGCTAATGTTTTGATTTTGACGCATGTCTAAAATCTTCCAACTGATTAAATTATGTTATCTCTACCATGAATTAACTTAAACAATATAGTTTAAATATTTATGACATTTGAGTTTCGTTGTTGTCAATTTTGTATTTTCCAGCTTAAAGTAAGTCTCGCCTCAATTTGGGAAGGAAATCAGCTACTCAAGTAGAACTACAATGCTGTTTGTGTGGCATGGAAGAAACAACGAAATTTGCGGTCATTCATTTCAGAGTGAACTAAAAATGGCTTGTTTTTTCTCCTTGTCTGTAGCTGTTAGTATTTTTTTATTTATAAAATCAAAGGAGTTAGAAGTTAGGACACAAATTGCACTGTCCAACATCACTACTTTGCTTGCAGTGAGGGTTCTCAGCATTTGTAAGTCATCAGTCATCACACATCGCTATCACTCATTCATCGCCACCTGCCACAAAATATCACGCTGGTCTGCCTTCTTTCATTCCTACTCATTAGTAGTATCCATTCTTGTGGCTGATGGGTTATATTGAGCCTTTTGATTTCATATTCATCCAATGTACAGCAAAAAGTATAATAAAAAGAAATAGTGTGCTTTTTAACGGTCAGTTTAACGAACCATTTCACCGCAGTATTACTGACTAGTGATACAAGTACGATTGAGTTTGTGTGGTACTGGTATATAGCAATTAGAAGCATAGCAAAATAAAATGAATTACAGGTAATTATGACAAAGTGTTGTTTAGTTGAAAACCCATAAATGAGCAAACAATGAGCCTTCTCATTATAATTTGCCAGAAATAAACTGGATATTATAAATGTACAGCAATGAAGCTATTGTATGGACAAAACAAATGCATGAAATCTATAAATCAAATTATGGCTTAATTTAATGTTATTACTTGCATGAATTATCTGTTGGACTGGACTCTTTAAAGCTTTCAGCTTTCTCTCTTCATGTATATACACTTCCAATCTTTCACAACAAGATACTCTCCAGTTCCACCTACACCTATACCTACGTACACATCATAATACATGGTCCGGTATTAACTTTGCAAGTTTGCTTACGTCCGAAACTTTCCTCTTCTGATTAGAATTTTTGTCTTGTTTAGATTTGACATTTGGTTAGACAAAGTCCTAACTATCTGCTATTATGACTCCACTGTATATTACCCATGCATACACCAATGTGTTCACGAAAAAGTAATAATGAATCCGTTTGTTTGTCTTCTACCCTTGCGTCATCATTTTGGTTAGGCTTCTCAACTCAAGCCATGGCTCATCTCATTCACCAAATAATAATAGCTTTTAGAGGGGATCGGATAACACAGAATATACATAATATATTCAGTCAGATAGTTAGGCATACATATCAGATAAATAATATCATGTTATGTATATTGGGCTTAACGTTCCTCTCGTAATTGCATTTTGACTCGATTCTATTATTTGTCCAAGCTTAAGTCAGTAAAATGTCAGGAAGTGTCAATGATTTGTGCACTGTAAATGTAGTTGAGTGTGACGTGCGTTGTCTGAGTATGGAGGGATAAAAGCTGCAAATATATCTATACACTCTCTCTCTTCAACAACAGTTGTTGCCTCATTTGCGTAAAATCTACTTTTACTAAAGCCATCAACTATCATTCAAGTCCCTCTATCCGCGTCTCTTCATTCAAAGAGTGATAGCAAGTGATGGCAATAGATGATGATGATGCAGCAGAACCAAATGATACGTTAATACGTCCATCCGTTCACTCGTCCGTAATTTACACTTCTCTTTAGATTTTTTTACAAGCAAAGTAGAGAGACAGAGGGGAATCGGAATCGAAATGATTTCCAAACTAAAAACTAGGATTACTTTCCAAGTGACTCGAACAAACACGCCTGTAACACCTCCAAACTGACAATTTCATTTGCAAATACATGCATGCAGTGAAACAAGAGTGAAAAAAGCACAATTTATTTCATTTCAGTTGTTTATCTCTCTCCCTTTCTCGCTTTCACTTTCCCTCTCGTCTTATTTGATTTATAGTCCTTAAGTATTTAGTCAAGTCTCATTTCATTCTCACCGTCATTAACACATTTAGCTAACATGGAAAAACATTATTAGTTTCTCGTCATTATCTCCAGAAATAAGTATATTCACTAACACGTGCACATTAAAAAAGCCTTTGGTCTTGTTTGCTATCAAAGTTACATCATCACCTCTACATACACGCTGCCACTTTATCTATTTTCTATAAACGACATTTGAAACCTGAATACCCATCAACAACATTCCTTCGATTCATTTGCCATTGCATAAACGACTGTTACGTGATGATGACTGTTTTTCCCTAATGAATGCCTCGTTACACCATCATCACCGCCAAACAAATAACGCATCATTTACTATGCACGGATGATGATGATCACGGCTCTCATCATTGTCGTAATTATCACATGCCAGTAACGCTATCGTCCTCTTTTGAATATTATTACAACGTACGTAATATTTACTTTAGTAATTCTAACTGACTCCTCCACCTCATTTAAGCTCAGTGTTAAGAGAGAGAGAGATAGAAAAAAAGTGTAAAAAATGTGTCCAGATGAGACGAGACGGCAGCATTTATTATTCATTACCATTTGCCAGATGCATAATATTATATAGCATTCTTTAGTTAACATAATAAAATGTCTGTTTACATTACTCTCTAGACTCTAGACATCACATTTGGAGAAATATATAGCAAGGAAAAAGGTAACTTCCTGAAAGAAGGGAAAAACACCATCTAAAGTCCACCTTTCTTCCTCGAAAAGTATCATCATCATCAAAACCGTTTTATTTTATTTTTTACCAGCCAACCCAGGCAAGTAAATGGCAACTCTTTGCATACTAGTAGTATACATTTGCTTTGAAGAAAACAGAAAACTGTGTGTAGAGACCTTTGTTGCTTTCCTTACTTCTCTGCCTTTTTGGCTTGCCATGCATATTACAAAAACTGTTTTGCTGCTATTAGGGAAAATGAACTTTTTGGGAGGAATTATACACAAAAAAATTGTCTGTAGTCTGTGTACTTTGTACTACCATGTAATATTTCGTGTAGATGCCTTGTTTGTATTGTAAAGAGGGATATAACCAGGAGTAAAAACAGGAATAAAAGTGGGATACACATTATTTGTTGCAAAAATTGCTTTTTACGTTTATTACACACACACAACCATATTATGTACTTATACTCCACCACACCACACACAAAATAGCCACTAACAAGGAAACTTGTTAGTACATAGTAGGGAAAAGTACGTGTATATATTATAATGCCTATTTTAATAGTACTGCCATTTTCTCTCTTACAGACTACACATTACACAAAATATCATCATCCCGAGCCAAACCAGAGCACACATATACAAACACCAGGCCAGGAGAAGAAAACTTTTTCAGTAAAAATAGCCGGTCGGCTGCGAGCACTGAAGTAAGTAAAGTTATAAGGAAGTAAGCCTTCAGCAACCAAGTTTGGGTCAATAAAAGCGTTAAACCAAAACCGTTTCGTTTTTTCCCTTCTTTGCTATTTTCTCTATATTATTCTTTTGGTTTAGTGGTGGTGGCGGTGGCATGCTTGGTTATATTGGTTAAAAAAGTTGATGGCTCTGGCGTTCATTGGTGGTGTGTTATGTTGTACTGTGTGTGTGTGGACCAAACAGACGAAAAAAATTCTTATCCATCCATTTGCGTCAGTGTTTACATTCCAAGTTTCAGTTACACACCGTAAAACGACCATCAATAAGCATCAGGACAGGAGATATCTGTTTGCTTACATATTATTACTTTACTCCACCAAGCAACCATACACATATTGCAAGGTAAAAACTGATGCTTTCTAGCAATGATGGTGAAGTAGGAAAGAGAAAAAAATATATGAAGGAAGTAAAAATTTCAGCTACTGCTAAAATGCTCATAAGGCTTTCGTTTCAACATTTTTTTCATTTCTCTTTGCCTCTAAATAACCTATTATGTGTATTACTTTATGTGTGTATTTTAGCTTAAAGCTTGTACTTATTTTTTTAGCTGCCATACTATACTCTACTACATGCTCGCCAAATCCACCGAAAAAAATCTGCTCTGCCCACCTGCTTCATATCATGGACAAAACGGACTTAATGGGAGACATTAGACATGTACATAGAGCCAGTCAACTTTGTGTGCATGGATGAAGCACTCTCCACGATTCGACGTTTTTTCTACTCTCTTTTCCCACTAATTCGCCTTCTTTTCTCTGTCACTTTTTTCCTCGTTTCTGTCTCTCTTTCTTTCTTTTTGATGTGAGTTTCTCTCCTGTACTTATACACTTTGCTGTACTTTGTCGGTCGGTGGCTGATGAAATGGGAACAGGGAAGCAGCAGCAGTAGAAGCTACACTGTTATTGTTGTAATGAGTTGTTGTTATATTACTACTACCACCACTACTAGTTCTACTTCTTACTGGACTACTATTGTTACCGCCGCTATCGCCAAACGCAGTAATAAGAGTGGGCTGTGATGACGATGATGATGATGATGATGGAGAAAAGTAGTCTCCGCTGTTCTCGTTTTTCTATGTAAACAGAACGAAACAAAAAAGTCTTTTATTTCATCATCATCCCATCAAACCCGCCGTGGAGCCCGGAACTTATTGGCGTCTCGTCCGTCCTCCAACATCGTTTATATTACCGAAAAAAAATGAAGGAAAGGGATGATGATAATGATGGTTTGGATGACGTGGATGCGAATGTCGTCTTGCTGTCCGCAACCGAGTCAAGAAAAAATATGAAACTCGAAAGCCGACGATATAAGCGATTGAGGAAGGAGAGTACAATATAAGTTTACATTTTGCCATTTCACTCTGTTGATTTTCTCTTTCACGAGATGGGTGGAAAGCGGATGGATGGATGTGTTTGTGTGGATTGGATATCATTATGAGGTGGATATAGAAAGGGAGTGGATGAATGCGAATATCGGATGTAGTATGTCGTGTGTGGTGGGTTACGATGCTGCTTTGTTGTTGTGGTTTAGATTACAATTTGGGCAATTTCCGCGAAATACATAAACATAAGTATACAAAGAAAGATAAATAGTGCAATAATAAAACGTTTTACTTTGGTGAGAGAAGAGAGAACTTACTATCGGGGAGAATAAAAGAAAGGACATTGTTGTTTCGTTAGAAAGAAAATGACGAGGATTAAATTTCCCCAATTGGAAACCTAACCTTCCTTTTTGTGTCTTTGCCCTGTCCACGTTATCGAGTGTTACCACTGAAAAAAAAAGTGTAAGAAAATACGGAAAAGGGCAATAGAGTATTCGCTGGATAGTGGGCACAGGTTAAAATAGACGACTTTCTTTCCTACTTTTCGATTTCAATTCCCATGTACACATTCTGAAATAGCAACTACCTACATAAAATTACATGATAAAATTATTTAACGTATTTGGGACTACAAAGAAACACAATTTGAGATGATCCCATATATACCTAGCCATTCAATAGTTCAAGATTATGTGCAATTGGAAGTTTACAATACCAGCAATTAAACGATTGTAAAACTTTGCCAAACTCATGAAATTATTGCAAAAATATGCCTGATATAAACATAAATTTTAAAATCTACCAAATTATGAACATTTTTATGGCAATAAATGCTTTGTAATTTTTTTCTTCACATTTGACTCTGGTGTGCTGTGGAAAGTAGATAAACACAAGCAACAAAGAGAGACAGCAGCATGGATTAAAATATAAAAATTTCCCATCATAAAACGTACTTTTACACCTTTTCACAGTCCAAATTTATTTACCGGAAGAGAAGGAAAAATGCAATATTTTACTTTTTTTAAAAAAAAAACCAACAGACCGGTCTGTCTAACTAAATGGAGCTTGGAGATTATAATAATCATTTATATGGAAAATGGAACATAGCTATTACCCATGTAAGTTTTATGGTTGGCTCAACATTTAAAAAATAGCGATGTGTTGATGTTCACAACAACAAACAACACAAGAGAAAAAAAAACACGAAAAATAAGGCTCAACGCTTTTATAATGCCTTTACACTAGATAGATTACGAGCGAGAGAGAGAGAGTAAAAAGGTGCTAGCCGGGAAAAACCAGACCTTATGTCTGATTTCTAACCATATGGAATTTTGTTGTGGATGTGTGTGCATATGTATCAATTTTTCCTTCCTCCTCTTCTCTTCACACATGCTAATATCTCTTCTTCCTGCATGCCTTGAAAATGTAGCTTCTGTTTCTCTTTTTCTCTCTGGTTGTTCACTCACATTGCTCGTGGCTAATGTTCAGTTTCATTGCGTTGGGATATTGATATTGTCCTCGTTTTCCTGCTACTTTACTGACTGAGCTTGTTTCCCATCTTGTACGTTTTTCCAAAATGTCGTTTCTCTCGGTCTCTCTCTCTCTCTCTGTCTGTCTACTACATTACACTTTATGTAATATGGACAACAAGAAAATAGCTTCCTATTGTTGTGTTTTGAGCTGAGCAGCGGTTCATAATGTGCATATGTATATCAGCAGACCAACGTTGAACCAGCAACAATATGCATGAAAATATTCTTATTCTCCTCAGCAAATCTAAGCAAAGTCCATCAAGTCTAAAGTGGGAATGGGGAGGGTAACTGCTTGTACTGTAACCCTGTGTAAGGCTTTCACCTGCACTTTTTATTCCCATTTCCGTTTTCTTAGTGTGTACATGCATAATACAAGATTTCATCATTATCACCATCTACTCCCACTATCACCACTACTTTATTTTCTCTTCTATTTTTTCTCATCTTCTTCACTTCACACTAGTGTACTGCCACTCGAAATGACTTGGTTTTGGTTAGATTTTACTTCCTTTCCTTCTGGTCTACTCGGTCTCTGGTCTCCATCTTTCCGTTTTACTGCTATCTCTTCCCTTTATCAGAGTCCTCTCCTTTTCCCTCAACCTCCTCCAACTTATTTTGCTCGTGTCGATGTGTATTTATTCAATGTGAGTAAATGAATACGTAAATAGTCGTTGCGGTGGAGGTAGTGGTGGTCGTGCGTGATGTGATGATGATCATCTTTTCCCCATGTTTGTATGGTGGTTTCGTAATATAGCCAAAGCCGGTGAGAAAAACAGAGCTCAGACTTACATCACATCACAGACTCTCTTTATTATATTGAAATGGCTAACGGCTGTTATTTTTCTGTTGCTGGCCAAGCTAATTTCTCGGACGACTCCACTAAAGCAAAAAGCTACTGGCGACTGGTGACTGACAACAAGAAAATATGGCACTACATATAATAAAGGCTCTCATATGACATGCAATGCATAGTATACAATGAAGAAACCAAAAGACTCAAACCTGTGCAGGCAGAGTGGACAGTGTCAGTTGCATAAGTACATTAAAAAGAGTAATACTCATCACATCACCGTCATCATTGCCCTCAGCAAAATACTCATGTTACCCCATAAAATGTGCTGCACATAGTAGACGTAGAACCTAGCCATATGGTCTACTTTCCAAAAAAAAATGTCTTTCCTCCTTCATTACTTCCATGTAGAATGAATCCATCTCCAACATGAAATATATATAGTTTTTCATCAGAGATTCCACGATTCTGACAAAAAATCCGTTCTGGTAGTATCATCATATCCCCATCACACGCGCCAAGCATTATCGTCATCATCAACCACGCAACACTTATCATTTTATGTCTACTACTGCTATTAGCATTTCTACGCTATTTCCACTACAGCTTGGATGGCGACAGACAACACCAATACAACAGAATGGAAACTCTCTTGTATATTTGATATACTTTTTTCTTTTTTTTTCCTCGCCCAGGAAAAAAATAATGTTGTGTACGTACGTGCGAGTCCGCGTTATAATATGCTCGTGTGTAGGAGTATGTGTAAGCGGTAGAGAGAGAAGTAATTCATCCGAAGACGAAAATGTCAATCGAATAAATTAGTCTTAAAGAGAGGAATGCAAAGAGAGCGTCTGCTACTGACAAGGTGATGAACTGAGAATTCATTTGAGGGCTCTGTTGCTGGCTGGCAGTATCTTCAGAGCACAAACCTATTTCCCTCTCCACTTTCTCGCTCTCTTTACGAGAAAATTGCGGAGAGCGGAAGATAGACTCCTTTTAGAGAACTCAGAATAGACTTTTAGCAGAGAACAACACACAAGTTAAATTGGAGCATTTTTTCTCCCTTTTTCCTGCCTGCTACTGCTTACTTCTACTTTTTTTTTGCTTTTACATCATATATTTTTCTGTCTGTGTTGGAAAGATTTATAGGTTTCTTTAATGTATGCATGCTCCACACAAACAAACGCTACACTTTACACGTACACACATTTTCTTCTCCCTGTTTTTGAGTAAGTAGTTTGTGTAAAAATATGTAGTAGTTCCATGTGGTATGGTGTATCGTTTGGTTCGAAAGTATAGTTTAATGGGGTGTGTATAGCTGGATTGGTTGGCTAAAGTGTGCAAGAACACACGTATTTAAGTACACTCTGTATGGATAATATAATGGGCTATCGGATTAACAAAAAAGAAGGACTGTTTTTCACTTTGTTTTTATATTTTTTTCTTGTCAGTTTAGTTCATATTTTTTCTCAGTCTGTCTGTCTATTGCGTTCCTTTCTCCATTTATTTAAAAAAGTTTTCCCTTCCATTATTTTTACTTGGTTGAAAATTATCAAACCAATAAGGATACCATGTCATGTAGGACCATATACTATATTTTTTATACCTTTCAGGCATCTGAATCAATGCATTGAGGAATTTGTTGAACCAAGTTGAGTCCTTTTGTTGTGTATTGAAGTCTAGCATAATTTTAAATCTAGTATATTGGGTGAATACTTATACTACCTTTCCACTTCGTTTTTATTTTAGTTTTATCACATCGCAATAAAGTGTAAGAATATTTACAGAACTGATACACATGCACATTTTATTATTTTGCCTCTCTTGCAATAGATTAATAGTTGGATGAACAGGTTTTCATATACGGCATACAAAGTTTAATGCATACAATGTTGAATGCAATTCTCAAAGACTCTGTATCATGCCGTACTTTCCCAGGTAGAATAAAAATTTAGTGCACTCTTGATGACATTTAAGGATTCAAACATTTATTTTTAAAGCAGTTTTTTAATATGATGTAAATTATAATTTACAGCGTGTTTGAATGAACAATTACAAGTATAGTATGCATAATAAGTAACCTTCAAGGAAAATGTCATACCACTTCATAAAGCTGTTTGATCACAACGAAATGTAAGATTAATATGAATATGGTTTTAAATTTTCAGATCATGATTGTTATATTCATAATACGAGACAAAACGCTGCTAATAACGTACTACCACCGTCAACATCATCTCCTTTTAGATTTTGATAAGTATGGTTATTTTTGTAAGAAAACATAAGACATTGTGAGTCCTTAGTCCGTTAGTCTCTGATTTTTTTACTTCTTCTTCGTTTTCCTTCTTGCTTGTTCATATAATAATTAACATTTACTATTTGTCTCTGTGGAAGAAGAAAAATGAAAAGGAGAGAGAATCCCATCACCATGTATGTATTCATATGCACTTTACACAAACCCCTTCTGTATATACTGGTCTAGTACATAAGTCAATGTACATACATTATATTCTTATGAAGATGATGACGATGATGGCGTCTCTCTCTCTCTTCCTTTCTCTTTATTTTTTCTCCTTTTTCCTGTCATCCTCTCTCTCACTCTCTTTTCTTATGAGAGCCTTTCTCTTCACATACTGAATTTTAGATTCAAACTCACTACAACAACGGCTGCTTCTACTCACTTGAATACTTTCTCCATTCTCCTTTCCTTTCTTATTCTGCTCCCACTTTCCATCTACAACTGCTACTACTATTACTACCGTCACTACATCTTCTTGTATTCTTCTTCTTCTTTTCTACTACATTGATTTTTTTCTTTTCTCTTCGTCTTCTTGCTTTTTTGATACACTCTTGAGGGCTTACCGCCGCTTTTTCTTTTTCCTAGACTCTTCAGATGAAGAAGAAAAAGGTGAACAAGCTAAAGCCAAAGCTAGGCTTTTTCATTTTTTCTCTCTCCTTCCCCCATCGTCGATACAACGAGCAAAGCAATACACGTGAACTCGTGCCGGTACCACACACTTTTCTTGCGACTTTAATTTCGAACGGATGCATATGTATGACTTGAAGTACCACCTTTTCATATTACTATTTTCAACTTTTACTCGTGTATGCATAAAGAAAAAGGAAAAAAAAAGTTGGTTTGGTTCAGAGTTTTGTTGAAAGTAGAGAAAAAGGAGGAATATGGAAAATCTCTCAAGAACCAAAAAAGTACTCCACAACAACATGATGGAAAAAGGTAACAAAATAGCTTCCTGCTTGAGTGGTTGGTAGTGGTATCGTGGTGCTCTGAAGAATTGAAGGGGAACACACTTTTTTAGAAAAAGGGATTCATCCTTTTCCTCTCTCGCTTTTTATTTAGTTACTCCCATGAATGTACATAACTTGCATTATTACAAGAAAAAAGATAAGAGAAAACACGAGCCTCTTCTATGCTCATATATATGACATTATACACACAAAGTAAAATATACATACAGTAAACTTTCACTATCACCACAAATACTTTTTATACTTGATCTGTTGTGGCATGGCGTCATCGTCATCTGTCTACAGGCTGTAAGCCATATTACACATACATAAATACTCGTATACATAACCACTATACCTCAATTCCATCCAATATCTCAATCTCTCTTGTGATGATGATGATGATGATGATGATTATGATCATGGCGTGTCTGACATCGGCATCCCATTGACATGCATAAAGTTGAAAGGATGATATAAGATAAAAAATGTAAGAGTGAAAGTCAAAGAAATAACGAAAAATGTAACATGTAAAAGAAGAGGAGACAAGAGTAACAGCAAGAGTTGTGAAGGATCGAATGGAAAGTGGAGTGAGAGCGAGAGGGAAAGGATACAAACGATCACATTTTCAATGTACATGTATAATATGTAGGTGCAGGATCACAGGTTTTAGTTCAGGAGAAATCGGCAGAATAGAATTTTAAAGAAAGAGGATTAAGGGATACAATTTCTGTTGTATGTCGTCGTTCTCGTAGTCGTCGACATCGATGTTGTCGTCATCACACACAGAAAGAGAGAAAGAGATGGAAAAGGAAGGAATGAAAATGTTCAAGTTGAGCAACAGCAGCATCCATGGACTACTGTCAACTGAAGGCAAAAGTATATATGGCGGTGGTGATCGTCGTGGCGTCGGCATCAACATCAACAAGCTTAAAAGCAGAAGGACAAACAAAATACTCCTCACGCAGCATAACAGAGCTTGCAGCTCAAGAGCTCAATTTCAGTTTTCACTGAAAATGCTAAAATGATGCGACATGACCGTCATTGTATGGAAGGATTGGATCAGATCAACGGCAGCAACAGAAGAGAATCAAATCGCGTCTTGTATATTGCTGCTTTGTGCACTCCTACCGCACCGCCATCGCCAATACCATCAAAAAGTAAATAACACAAAAGTAACCAGAAGTAGCATGAACTGAAAAGGTGGAAAAATAATAATAATGGTATTTGGCCTGATAATAGTACCATTCCAATCCGACCATAAAGGCTTTTTGGCGTCTATAGTGTATGTATATTGGTTTCATGAATTTCTTCTATATTGGTAATATGGATGAGCGGTGATGAAAATCAGAAAGGAGATCGTGCAATCTACGCTTGTTCTACTACATTAATAAGGATGGGAAACTGGCTTGGCTTAACATTTATGGAAAATGCCAGCACACGCTCTAGATTTTCACTCTTTATTTCTTTTCATTTCGACTTTAGGATGCTTCATTTGTACTTTGCATGCATCTAATCTTCCATATAGTTATTCTTATAGTGAAAACTTTAACATCTAAAGATACAAATCAATCAGTCACTTATTATGTAGAATTTGTGCTAAATGATGCGGTATATTAAGAGAAAGAACGCCATCATCATTCTATTTCAACACTACATATGTACCTGGTCTTCCAAGATTTACAGACTTAAAAGCTGTACATCACTCTATTTAAAGGTAAAAGATTGCACTCTGCATTTATAATAATGTTGCTCAACGATGAACGTGTACCTTGTTGCAAAAGTGAGAGCCTCTTCTTTTCCAGCCACCTCTCTCTCTTATATATAAGTGGGCAGAGTGAAGTCATCAAGAGAAAGAGAGGGGTGGAGAAAGTCGAAGATAATATTACATTTTACCCCAGAAGTCTTCCTCTGTCACTGTCTATATATATACATCTACGGATTTCCTATACATGGGTAAACACAGCTTTAGTTTTTTCGATGGTAATAATAGGAGGAAAATATTGTACAACAGCACACTAGGGATATCTCAGATGTTCATAGAGCTTTGTATTCGTCGTCCTCTTCTTGCTCGTCGTCGTATGGCATTTATTTTCAACAGTCGATATTCCCTACACATCATCTCTTGCTTTATCTCTGCTTTTTACTCACATCATCCACTTCTTCTGTTGTGTTGGGTGTATACGTATGTCGTCCTTTTTCTCGGCTATCCACACACTCCACACATATATGTATCGCCTCCTCACAACAACTTGACTTGTTAAACCTTTTGCAAACAAGCAAGTTATCCATATATATCTTCTAAAAATCCACATGAGCGTACAATATTATTACCACCGCTAACGCTGCTTTACTTATTTGGTTGGCTGCTTTTTGTTCTCCAACTTTCACTGTTTCCAGTTGTATTTTTTGTCGATCGGCTGTAAAAGCTGCACGAGTTTTTTGGTGATGTGGTGATGATCATGATGATATTGCATAGACAAGCCATAAAAGTAAAAGCATACGGTAATGAAACTTGTTTTTCTTCTTATGTTTCTACATTTTTTTTCCTCTTACACTCTCATTGGCCTTCCTTCTTATCATCATCGCACTCACCATCACGAAAGAAGCTAATATTACTACGAACTACAAGCCAGTACATTCGAAAAATGGAGATGGTAACGCAATGTTTTCAACGCACACTCTGGAAAAATATAAGTTCATCGACAGTCGAAAAATGAGAGAAAGAAAGAAAACCTTGTACTCTACTCTGCACTTTGTACTCTTTCTTTTATAATCATTCTAAACGGAGAAAGAAAATATATAATAATAATAATAAAAAGTCAAAGTACGTAAAATGCATTTTACGTATGTATGTACATCATTTATCTAGCAAAAAAAGTTGGAGAAAGACAGAGAGAACGAAAGAGAGAGAGACAAAAAGAGAACAGCCGTTCACAAACTCTTCAACAAGCTTTGAGAGAGTGTAGTCGTCGTCGCCTATTTTTTTCGGGGGAGGGGGTGATATGCATAAGAAGTATAAAAGTTATGTGTAGAGAAAGTAAGTGAGTGGGGAAAATCAACAAGAAGCAACGAAGAGAAAAAAATAATGTAATGATGATGGTGGTGATGTGGCGTGGCGGCGTTGTTGCTTCATGTATCTGTATTCTGTGTGTCTAGTGACTTGGTTGAAATAAAAGATGTATAGTAATACTTGTAGTCATGTATTCATAATATGTTCATAGTACATGGAGAAAACATACATATGCATGACATGACTTTGTAAAAGAAAGAGAGGGTTTGACTTGAGGACGAGAAAGGATAGAAAAATAAACACAATGACGACAAAAGGCTTAGCTGCTGGCTTGGCTGCTGTGTCCATACTTGATAGCCTATAGCTTTCGCATTGGATTTTTACTGAATAAAGTAATATATTGCTTTTCGACTTTCTCCTTGGTTGACTGAAGGTTTTATTTTATCCAGGCCATGGCTCAAACAGCCCCATAAAAATTCATTATTTGCCTGAAAAACTATGTATATTATGCTAACGAATGTACACATGCATGTTATACCTCCATATTGTATCCTTTTGCATACAAAAGAGTAATAGCCGAATTCAGAGAAAAATTCGAGCTGACAAGAAGAAAATAGTATTGAAAAGTTTATGGCCTTCGTTGTGATAAACATTATAATAAGCAATGTGTAAATATGTCAGAGGAATGAGTACAACACAAAAGTCATATGTAAGTCTTGTGTGTATCTTGTTGATTTGAGCGATATGTGTGATAAAAATCATTCATTTTTGGTATGAGTTCTTTATCTGGTTTGCTGTTGGTTTCTAGGAAAATATTGGAAATAAAAGGTGAAGGAGTCATACAACTGGCTGGTTTTATATGAGGGAACGCAACAGTCGGTAGTCAGAAAAAGTTTGTCGGTCGCGACCAAAAAACTTTATTACATGCCTTTCTATAGGAAGTCATACTTTTCTAGCCTACATATGTCGTCATTTTTTATTATATAGCTTATGGTTTATGATACAAAGCGAAACAATAAGTGATAAAAAAGAAGTATAAAGGTTTTTTTTTTGTATTGTAGTGTATACATAAAACACATGTCGTGTTGCCTTTTTTCAAAAAAAGATCGAATGAAAGAAGGTAAAATTACATGACGAATATAGAGGAGCCACACTGTCTTGTTATAATTACCGAAAGTATTACAAGCGATAGAAATCAGGGGTAAATTTGTAATGTTGATATTATCATGCATGTGTATATTTATTTAAGAACATCTGGATAGTAAAAGCAGCAACAGCAGCGGAGAAATGAGTGGTTGTATAGTTGCACTCTTTGTCACTTTCTAACTTTTCTCTTTTTGTTTTTTCCTCCGCGTTTCCTGGATGATATGGCCATGATGGTGATAGTAGTTGTTGGTTGTGGTGATGTTGTCCTCAGTTCAATTTCTCAACATAAAAACTATGCAGATCCACTAAATACGGAGATGCAAAGACAAGAAGGACAAGACAAAATAGAACTCATTATTTCCACCATACCACAGACAGAGAGAAGAATACCAAAATCAGCAGCAACAGTCACACAAGAGTCAAGAGCCAACAACAGAGAGAAAGCAAGAAGATAGTCTATTAGGAAGGGAAAAAAGAATGGAATTGGATTTGGAGAAGGGAAGAAAGAAAAGTTGATGATGATGAGGAATAGTGTTAGCGTAGATGGAAGAAAGCAGTGTATTATCGGAAGAAAAAAAGGATGATGACTAGAGGACGACCGTGATCAGGATGATGGGATGGGATATCCAATTAGTTTGCCCTTTCCTAGCGGCATAATTAATTCCAGATACACACAGATTCTTACATACGTGCATAATATGCTTGCTTGCATACATAAATAAATAATATGATACACGTGCACAATTATAGCGTATCTATAGACTCCGTCTTCCATATTATTATACTTCCTCTAGTCAAATTTCAGATTTGAGAAAGCACCATGAAGCATTGCTAAAATCCCTCTGCACAGCGGGATCAGGATCATCATCATTTTCATAATCATATACGTAGTCATGCTGCTATTATTATACACAAAGATAAACAATATAATAATAATAGTATCACTATTAAGGGAAACCGTTTCGTCATCATTATAGAAATGAACGTATTTATCATCAAGATAATAATATACCTACACACAACTTGTAATTAAGTTTCTCCCCAAAGCAAGTCAATTTTTGCATGGTTTATATTTATTTACTTTTATTATCCCAAAATGAAATTAAAAGGCAGTGTTCTTATCTTGGAAAGATTTTTGAGATTTTTTTTATCCAGCAAAAATATAATAATTTTAGTATTCATGTTAACTACAGATACTTACAGATTACGACGCGATTATCATCATCATTTTTATGCATGTTTAGTTTTCTCCCTGTTTTTTTGAGAATTCTTCAACCTACAATGTTTTCCAACTACATAGATTAGATATCCTCACCATCATTATTTACCCTGAACATGATTGGTAGCCATAAAGCTATTACCCAGGCACGTTTTCCATACACATGACTGTATAATCCTCTGACGATGAGGATGTGTAAGCTTCATAAATAAAGCAAAAAAAAAGATATATAGGCACACGTTATATTATTCATCGTTGTGCATGTATTACACATTGACATTAATATAATTAATCTCCCTATACAGTGTATTTAGAAAATGCGTGTTTATATGGTTTGTCGTAAATGTAACTATTTTTCCTTTGTCCTCTCATTTGATCCTTCATTGTAAATCTGCACATAGGAACGGAGTGAGAGAAAGTAAAGATAAGAACAAAAAGCAAGCAGGCGACGCGACAACAGCTGTAAGCATGCTGTTTTTTCCACTGCTTAACTAGGCATACCCTTTGATTTAAAGACAAAGTAGAAATTGGGATGGATGGATGATCCAAAAAATGCTAGAGGTAGCATTCTTTATAACAAGCAGCATACGTGGGGGTATATGGTCTCATAGGAAATTTTATATCAGTGCGAGCACTATATAGGCGGAGGTATTTTATAAATATGCTATCTTATACTGTCGTGGCCTTTTTCTTCCCTACTCTTCCCATCTGTAAATGAAGTCGATTGACCTCTGTGAGATAAATCATCATGTCTCTTGTGTTCTTGCCTTTCTTCCTTGTCTACTGCTTGCTTACACTGAACAGAAGAGAAAAGGGAAGAAGAAAAAAAACTGAAATTGTGAGCATACACACAGACACACCATGATAGTTATATTCCATGTCTCATTTTCTCTTCTTCCTGCTTCATAGTTGCTTTCTCTCTTCCTCTGAGTCTTTTTTCATCTAGTGATGGAATAAAACAGCAGGTTAGAAAATGAGACTGTGTGTGAGTATTCTAATGCTCTGCTATTCACAAGCAAGCAAACACTAAAGTAACTGAAAAACACAGCTCCAGCAGAAGCTTTATAACTTTTGTGATTTTCTTTCACTTTGACTTTCCATTAATTGCTTACGTTTTACCATGCCATAAATCCATTGAATACACACATAGAGAGAGAGACATACACTCACAAATTCATGTATACAAATGAATGAATACTGCAGATTAGGCAGAAAAAACAAGCAATCTATCCAACCATAATAATAAAGGTTGCAATATATCGAAAGGTAAGTTTATGAGAAACCAAACTAGACCAAGACCACTCCACCCTTTGCTTTTTCCTGCTGAAGGAGCAAAAAGGTATTACGGACGATGAATTTGGGGAAGGTGAACATTCAAAAACAGCTCTACATATATAGCAGCTGTAGCCACATGCCATCATCATCATCATCATCACCGTCAATCTGTTATTAGGTAATATGGACTTGTATTTGAGTGTGTGGGTATGCATATATGTTCCTTCATGAGCAGCAGAAGAGGTAGTAGCAGCAACAATGACTTACTACTTCCGTTATTAGTGGCTCATTCTTCTTTTTTTGAGGTATGGATGAAGGAGGGAAGTAGAAAAGCTAAAAAGCAACATGGGTAGTAAGAGTATTCAATAGGCAACAACCGAGGGGATCCATTCCAATTAACCAGAGAGAGAAAGAATAAAAGATACATAATACTTTCTCCTCTCTATCTCCTTCTACACTGCCATTCTATAGGTAGGTTGAGTTAGTTGATGAATGCGGATGAATGCTGCTGTATACGTGGAGGAGGAGGAGGAGGTAATAGGGCTTTATACTATGTAATAGTACAATGTACAAAAATGAGAAATAATCAATACACGCGTAAAGTACAAAACGGAAAATATAATTCAGGACGGAAATTGTGTTGAAACGTAACTTGTCTCTGTGTGTGCATGTGTGTGCTCAGAGGAGTAAAAGGAGAATAATAAAAAGAATCACCATCACCGCCACCACCGAACCACACACCGGTATCAACCAGCAGTAGAAAAAGAAGAGGAGGAAAAAGGATAAAAATCTAGCAACCAACCATCACAGGGGATGTAATATGTGTGCACTAAAATTCATAATATGCGATGAAATATCGCAATAAAATACATAACATTCATTCACTCTGTATAGTATGTTTTAGTTTGAGGGCAGCACAGTTTCATCATCATCATCAGAGCAGCAGTATATACGACCATTCATAGAGGCAATAATAAATAGTGTTTGTAATGTAGAAAACAAGCAATAAAAGTGAAGGAAAAAAGTTATGAGTGACGGTGATATAATAAAATCAAGGGAGCTGGCAGTGATGATGATAATGATAATGATGGGGATACTACTGCTAAACTTATATGTTTTTGATGGTGACTTGAATGACTATCTTGGACATGGGAGGGAAGGAGAATGTTCTAAAAGTGCTGATATTAGTGGTAGGATGAGAAGGAGATAATATTGTTAGGAAGCGTTTGTTGGAAAGTGAAGAAGGCTTTAATGGGAGATGAGCTTCTTAGAAAAGAAAGAAAACTGAAGATTCATAATAATGGGGTAGTAAATCCTCTTCTTTTAAGAAATGACGAAAAACCGTGTAATTCTAAATGACTGGTTAAGCCTTGACGGTTGCGCACAGAGTGTGAAACTATTTCTGAGCAGATTTCACAAGAGAAAATGTATATTTATTTTGTATTGCTTAGAGCAGTGCTTTAGGAGAATTGTTGTATTTGGTTCAAGATGAAGATACAAGTCGAACTGAACAAAAACGTGAACATTAAAAATATTGAAGAATATTTTGGGGCGACTTGATTTAAGGCCCTGTACCTTCATACCTTTCACTCAACCCTTTTAGTCCAGATTGCTTCTGGAAGGTAATATTCAATAAACTGAGAGAAAATGTCCTTCCCTATCGTTTACTTTACCCTTTTCCTTCTTCATTATCATTATATACGCCCTACATTTACGACGGCTCCTTGTTTTTCTCATGTCTATATCTCCGATGGCCATGCTACCACCAATTTCTTTTGTGTTTTGTAATACATATGAAATAACAAACAATTTCGCTGAAGAGAAAGCACCCTTCCATACAAGTACTTTTCTTACTTATTTCACCGTATAATGTTATTACTATTATTATTATTATATATCACGCATCATTTTCCCTTTACAGATAAAGACTATCAGTATACGAGCAGCAGTGAGAAAACGCATGCATACGACAAGGGAAAAAGAACTGAGAGAAGAAACAAGATTTTCCCCGCCACTACCAACACCACCACCTTCTTCTTCCAAGCAAAGAGACTAAACTACTTCCACCACCGCTACCACTTTACTTTTTGGGCTACTTGGAAAAGAAGCTAGAGAAAGAGGGAAAGGAGAAAATTGAATTAATGCATAATGGTAATCAATGAACCATGAGCAGAACAGAGCTACCGAGAAGAAGCAGCAGCAACACAAGCATAATAACAAGACAAGAAGAGAGAAAGTAGAAGAAAGCCTACTAGCAGAAGCCACGGCACCACCAACACCAGCCACATTACTGTTTACAACAAGGAAGAACCTTAGTTGAAGACTAAAAGACACACATACACACATGAAGTCATATATATGCATTCACATATACACACCCGACATCACCAGAAAAACAGTTCATGATGATAGTAGTCCTTCCCTCCATTTTTTTGTGCCTGAGTCTCTCTGTGGACCTCACTCACATTACATTATTATCGTCATCATGATCAGCATCGTCGTCATCAAAAATGGTCTTCTTTTTTCCTTTGCGACGCGGGTATTTAGTGTCCTTCTTCCTTTTCACTCACTCTCACTCCCGCTTTTATTATGCTTTCTCTTCTCTCTTCATCCTTCCTCATCCGCATCCAGCAGAGAGAAAAGACATGATATGATACCTGATATGATATCCGTTTTACTTTAGCAGGAGGAGGTAGTCGTTCCATGATCATCATGGCAAAATGGTAATATGAGTTTTTAGACTAGTGAGAGGAGGATGGACCAAAAGGAAAAGTCCATGAGTCAAGTCAAAAAATATCAGGACGCGACAACGACAGTCATGTTTTATCATATTATGATCATCATCATCTTCCATGATCCATCCAACCATGCATTTCATAAAAGGGAAAGCTCCAAGTCCATCCAAAATCGTAACGCATCGCCTAACATCATATATATACGGTAAGTTAAGTATATTTTATCTATCCATATAAGTAGCATGGCTTTTTAGCTTTATCATTTTTGTGCAAAAAGCCAACACCCATTTTTCCACGAACCAACCACTTCATTACATTTTTCGTATTTTTTCTCTTGGAAAAAATATTCGTGATTCGTGCATAATCTTAAATTTTTCATTAGGAATTGCATGCATCATCAGAATATTGGTAACCTTATCGTGAACGAACAAGACAAAAGGAAAAAGGCAATTTTCTCTAATATCCCAAAGTAAAAGTTTATATATGGAATGGAAACATATATTCTGTCATGATGTACTACATGAATTAGGTATATATGTATAAGTAAAAGTCATGAAGATATTATGATGCGATGTCAGTGTAGTGGCACTAGTTCAACGTTCGTATGAACCAGCGTACTTTCAATTCCTTTCTCCCTCGGTTTTGCTCAAAACCCTCGATCTCTATATACTCCAGTGACTCGCATCGCAACTGGCAGAGAGAAGCTTTTTTTTGAAGGAATCTACGTATCGCTAGCGCCAGCACACGCGTAACAACTGTTGATATCTTGCCGTCTGAGAGCGTGTAGTATATGAGGTGTCATGCATCTCCAGTCGCACATTCACTCGTCCTTCTATTTTTTCTCCGTCTGCTGTGCTGTCCTCATTCTTTATTTTTTCTGTGCATGCTATGCTTTTTTAAAAGGTATACGTTTATTCTCGTTCTTCTGAAGCAGAGGAAGTAATGGCAAAAGCAGTATTGAGCACATCTAATGTAAAGAAAGGGTTTTCCCTCACTTGTTTCCCACTTTTTCGTTTTCGACATGGCAATGATGATGCTTTTTGTATGGACGTCGTAGTCGTAGTCAAGTGTCAAATTGTATGTTGTACAAAATTTTGTATGTCCATCTGTCAGTCTAGTCACTATTCTGTGTGTAGTCAGCATGTAATATGCACTCATTTTATGTTGGGTTTTCTTTCTTATTCCGGTATATTGTGCGTGGCACACGAACAAAAAATTTGTATTCAGACAAGGAGTACCACTACCATCGACGGTGCCCAAACTTCTTTCCCTCACTAGTGTGTTATCTGCATTTTTGGCAAAACTGCTCAAAATAATGTATTATTTCCAAGAATTGACTACTCTATTCACTCACCATCAGTATGTATTTTTTTGTATTTTTCCACGGATTGTCGATTGCTTTTAAAATGGGCAGTAAAACTAGGAGGAATAATGGGCTTTCCTGAACATGAACATGGACATGAGTAGTGAGGGAAAATGGCTGTCACATTAATGATTTTTTAATCCAGCTGCTGTTGCTGTGGCCTGAAGCAAGAGTTCTACCTAGAAAAGTGCAAACAAAAAGACAGCAGCAGAGAAAGAAGAGGAGTGGAAGAGTAGTAAAAAATGTTTTTCTTCTATCTCTGGTAATCGTAATAGTATAAAGCGGTTTTGTTATTCTTTCACTTTGGCTTCTTTCTTATTGGTCAATAAGTTCTACTTTGGTGGTAGTTGTGGACGTAAAAAGGAAGAAGAGCGGGGATTCCAGACATGACTAAAGCTTTTTCAGCATGTCAGTATTATTACTTGTATTACTGCTCTTTGGTATGTTTCGTTGTACTAGTTTATGGATAGTATGCAATGTAGGAGGTGAGGAAATGCCTGGTGGTGGTAGTCAAGTGAAAAGAGCATCGCGCAAGAGAAAGAGAGATAAAATAAGAAGAAAAAGCCTCACTTTCACTTAATGGTCGCCATCATTATCGAGACCACACTCAATCGCATTAAATATCATTTATGTAACAAGCTCACTCCACCACTCTTCACTCCTTTTACTAGACAAATAAAAGCTGTAAAGCTTTACGAATATATAGGTGCACACACATAGGGAGAAGACCTATTATAATAGTCACATGGATAATGTATTAGTTGGTTTGGCTTGATGGTGGATGTTGCAAACAAACAAAAATGATGAAGGAAAAAACGAAGTGGTGGTGGAAGTCAAAGCGGTGGCAAGCTGAGTAAAATGGTAAAAAATGGGTGGAATCCAATCCAGAAAAAGAGCAGAGTACCAGAAATAGTACATTATATAGATAGACATTCAGACAGGCATCATGAAAGCAGTGTATTTTTGCCTTTGCCTTTCTGCTTATTTTCTCTCTCTCTCTCTCTCTCTCTCTCTCTCTCAAGAGGAAGTACATCGCTCATCCATCCAATCCACAAAAAAGTCTATCCATTCCACATGATATTATAGTTTGCGTGAGGTTTACCAAGGCAAGCCATTGTTGCTGCTGGTGGTGGTGATGATGATAATATATAAAATGATATGAAATTGGTTTGCAAGTGACGCCAGGATGCCGATTCAATGATGTAAGTGGAAAAAGTCAATGATGTGTAGTCGTCTATATACTCTGATATGTATAAGGTCATGTAGAAGTTTTAGCAGTTTTTCATGATGGGTGGGTGGAACTGGAAAAGGACTTTAATTTTGTCTGTGCCACCAACAGCAGCAGTGGCGGTATAACTTGAAAGAGAAAGGAAATTTTTTGGGACGATAAAAAACCAAAGCTAAAAGAAAAGTGTGGTGGAAATGTTAGTGCATCGATAGAACACCAAGCCGCTTCCACTAGCACCACATCATCGTCATCAAGCCAAATAAACACTCATATGATACGCTTTACTCTCACTCGGTTTCTCTTTCCTTCTTTAATGTCCCAATAGTTATCTTTATACTACCGACGGGGAAGCGATATTGTCATTTTAGCTCTTATATAAACATTGTTGCTTTCTCTAGTGTTTTTCGTTTTATGTTTTTCTTTCCATTGCACTGGAGACCACCGCCGTCGTCAATGTAAAATCATTGAGTCAAAATTAAAACTGTCTGCCTAAACGCAAGAAACAACAAAGTATCGATGCAAATCGGATGCAAACGCATAATATTTGTTTTTTAAACTTTGTGTTGATCATCATTAAAATGTTGTAAAGTCATTTCGGATCTTGGATTGGAAGGGCACCAAAGTAGTATAGTTTTGGCTTTTCCCTGCCGCAACAGGAGGATCAAGTTTTCTTTCTCGGCTTCTTCTTTTCCATTGAATTCGGTACTTACATCGTAGTCTCCGCCATCACCCTATGATTTGAAAATGTTGCTGATAATGTGATCTTCCTGAGGCTATCTAGAGAAAAAGTCTTTCATCATTTTGAAGATGTCATCAAACACAAGGAAAATAACTCATTCCCATCATCACCATGAATTGAAACCAGTTTACATGCACATCCACCTATCCAGTTTTCACGCATGGCGTATTATTTGGAAATTGTCCGCCTATCAACTAACTAAGTGATGACTGCAAACACAGAGACAAAATTACTTATTACGTCAGGAAATTCATTTATTCACGGTCCATGCTACATTCTCGTAGGTGAGTATAAATGGGTGTATTTTAGGTGAATCAGGTAGTCCTACACACACCATCATCATCATCATCGTCAACAACAACATCATTTTCGACGCATCCTTTCCTTCCCTTTTGACTATTACTCGGTAAAATCTGTGTACAGGTTTTTTGGTTGGCGGGCGGCAGAGGAAAAAGGGAAAATAAAAGCGCATCAAAATCAACATCAACCAAGTCTACTGTGATGAGAGAGTGAGTACAAGGTAAGTCCGTAAGCAAAAGCAAGCAGCGGGGAAACGGAAACAAAAACAAGATTTGACAAGCGATTTCTACGATGATGAGCTTCAAGCCTTTAGGTCATTATAATTGGAGTAGGGTTACTAGTTTTTACCCAAAATAGATGGAGAAAATGCAGAAACATGGAGAAAAAGAGAGGGTAGGAACGACACAGCGAAAGGAAAAGCGAACTTTTACCTTTTCTCTACCTTTTTGCGTGTGTGTGCAAAGAGGGGACTAGTCGTAGAGAAGAGAGCAAATCAGTGGTTGAATCAAGAGGAGAGGCTGACGATAATGATAATACATACAAAGAAAAGGTACACGGATAGATAGAGAGCAAAAGAGAGAAGAACAAAGGCACCTTTTTGGAGCCTTGAAAATATCGGTTGGAAGATCCTTTATGATGAGCAGCCCAAATATTACTTGCTCGGCTCGCCTTTCTCTCTCGTTTACTCTCACTGCTGCTTTGGAATTCATCATGAGAAAACTGTTATTACATCACGGAGAAGACGACGACATCACGGCTTGCACATACACACGAACGCAGCAGAGAGCAAGTCCATTTGAAAGACTGCTAGTCACAATCCGGAGTGAGCGAGAGAGTGAGTGTCTCACGTCTTTGGGAAAACAACAGGGAGGGAAAAAGACAATATAATATTGAGGGTCGTTGTTCAGGTAGGAAAACATTCAATATTGAGAAATCATTCAAGAAAGTTTCGGTATTCGGGTTTCCAAAAAAATGATGGTTCAAAATAACAAGGGCAAAAATAATTTTGAATTTTAGGTAGTTTAAAATTTAAATTGTGGTGTCCCCTTGAACGCCCTTTTGATCTAGAGACTAAAGCGAAAGCCAGCCAGCCCAGTGAGTACATTAAAAAAGGAACATACGGTGAAGAAAGAGAGAAGGGAAAAGCAACATAGTGTATGCTCAGCTCACATAATAATAATAATAATAATAATAATAATAAGAGAAGCTATGAGAGAGGAGAACTACAAGTAGAAGACCAGCGTCAAGTGACTTGGTTGTGCTGCTTAGACTTAACTCTACTCTTTTCTCTCAACTAATCTTAACGGAAAATGGAAAAGTTGCTTTTGCTCTACTACCATTACTTACTATACTCCTTCTCTTTTTGCTGCTGTTTGAGCAGTGTTCTGAGAACACTGCTGCTCTGCCACCTGCGCATCTAGCCACGTGACCTGAAGACAAGAAAGCAAGTGAGGGAGAGAAAGGGAGAAAGAATCGAGTCGAAATCGATCGTTGTTTTTCCCATTATAAAAGCACACATACATATACACACATAACTTTTTACAAGTATACTCACAGCTTTTACACGCTATTATTATCACCATCAACATTTCACCCATCAACCACGGCAGAGGAGAGGCATACGACATGCCGTTTTTCCAGTGAAAAACAAGCTGTATGGTTAAAATAAAAATGGCAGTAAACTAGATGGGCAGTTCTTCACTAACTTTATAGCAAAATGCTTGCATGTTTAACGTGTATATTTTCTCATATATACTCAGATGAACAAAACGTGGATTCTACATTATAAAAATATTATGTAGTCAGTGTTCTCAGTCAGTTTTTTGTCACCCATTAGCCACCACCATCACCACACACACAACCAAGTTAGCATGTTCAGCAGCAGTCACAGTGGTACAATCCATCCATCTATCCTCCACACATTTATAGCTTTTAATGTTGTAGGAGAGAGAGAGAGAGAGAAAGGAACAGACTACATTTTTACTACCCGGAGAAACTGCCGCCAGAATTAAAGCGAATACGTTTGTATATATGGTCGTAGATTCTGTGAAAAAATATGAACTAACTGGGCATGTAGGAGTAGTTAGCACATGCATGCAATGAACAAGGTATTCAAAATAATGGATCCTTAGTTGGCAAGTTTTTTTTCTCTATTTGGGTAGTAAATACACTGGTAAAGGCAGTGGTTTCCGTTATTACTGCTTTGTATGTACAAGACTCAACAAGAAATAAGCACAAAGAGATGAAAAGTTTTGCTAGTTGCTTGAGAGTTTTTAAACAGTAAAAAGAGCTGAGGGAGAGGCCAGTTAACAGTTGTACAATTGTACATGTAATTTTTACTATGTCAAAAAAAGTGAAAGCAACATAACAGAAAAGGCAGTACATACTTTTATATTTGAGAGTTGAAAAAATGCAGGAAAAATAAAAAGTAAAGAGCAAAGGGAATGTATATGAATGTATGCGTTTAGTTGGATGGATGGCTTGGTTAGAATAAGCTTGCTCCTTGCCTTTTGTACGTATAATGTGTCAGACAAAACGAAGATGAAGATGAGAACCAAATAAAAGGCTTTTATCCTAAGTATATGCATGCATATTATTATGTATAGGTACACTCTCACACTGCTTTCTCCGAAGATGATGGTACTTGGTGGAACAACTGCTACTACTACTGGTACTGATGGTAAAGTTTCAGCTATAAATAAGAAGGATCTACTAAAATATGTATGTACATGACGGAAAGGAAGCAAGAAAAAGAGTGAAAGAAGAAGGGATATACTTTTACAATAACTGTGCACATGTCGAAGTAAAAAGGGAAAAAGAGAAAATCTTGCTGGTTTCTTTCCTGGAAACATGTATGCATTATATATTATATACAGTTATAAATATACTACTATATGCTATTTACCAAGCAGGAAAGAGAGGAATGGAGAGAAAGAACGAGCCTGATAGCGTTTTTTTTCGCGAGATGTTCTGTTCTGTGGGCGCAAGAGCATGTGCATGCGCTACGGTGACTGACTAACTACTCTGTTTTGAGTTGTGTTGTGTGCAAGTAAAGTAGAGAGCTAGAAGAGACGATGGAGAGACGAGTTGAGCAGTGAATGTTACTACCACCAGCTCTACTACTGCTGCTGATGTTGGATGGATGGATAAAAATGTATGTTGTGGTAAATGGTAGGATTCTCTCTTGCTCTGGCAGAAGTGGTAGTGGGAGAGTGGTATGGTGTTGCTCCTTCCTTTTTAAGCTGGCTATTAAACTACTACTTCTCTCCTCCAACTTGGTTTTCTCTCCTTTTTCGGTGTGTAAATACGAAATCCCTACACAGACGTATATTGCATTACTTCTATATTTCTATTCCTTTTTTCTCCACTCTGCTGGCTTCGGAAAAGGTGAGCACTATGAACACCGAACATGCAACTGAAAACACTGCTCTCAAGTGGTATAGATAGATTGTTATAGAACATCAGAAAAATACACACACCTAAAATGCATAAGTAGTCTCATTTTCCTTTTTTCGTCTGTGTACAACAACAGATATTATAGATAGGTAGGTGGATAGATAGATGGAAAAATGCTCTCTCTCGCTCTTTTGAGAGACGGAGGCGAACATCGCGGCATCCTCCTCTCATTCCTCATCCTTTCTTTTCTTGTTTCCTTCCATACTTCTATAATAACATCACGGGACTTTACCATCACCACCACCACCACGCAAAATGCCAAACTAAAGTTGACTAGTATATATAGCTATTGAGCATGGTCCTAAATGCTTCAGTACTCTATACTCAGGCAAGCCAGCATAGCGAAAGCATTCACAACTACTACAACATACACACCATCAGCATATTATATGCCCAGCTATTAGTACTGCTGCTGCTGCTGGTCGTGGTTCTTTCTAGCTCGATGTCTTTCTTTCGTTGTCGTCGTCATCGCCATTCTCATCATCATCAGGAGCTGCAGGAATACAGCAGCAACGGCGGCGGCGGCAGTTGGAGCAGAGCAGTAAAATAAAGCGAACGAGAGAGAAAGTTCATCGGACAACCTCAGTCAGTCACAGTCTCATCTTTTCTTTCTCTCCTATCGCTCTACTACGCTCTCTCTCTCCCTCTCATATTGCAAAGTTAGCACTGCCACACATACTGCTCCGTGCTCTCTGCTACCACTCTCTCCCAAGTCTCAGCCAACCCGTGTCATCTTCCTGTTTTATAATATATTATTGTACTATGTGCTCCCACAGTGTTGTTGCTTCTCTGCTCTTCTTCATTTTTTCCATCCGCTCCTGCTCGCGAAAAGCGAAAACCAAACCAGACACATATATTTCCCTACCTACTTGCTCTTCCTCTTTACTATTTACTTGTCTTTCTGCCTGTGTTGTTGTAGCTGCTCTGCTGCTGCTCTTCCTTTCGGCTCCCTGCTCTTGTGCTACTGCTGCTTTTCTTTCATTTCCTTCAATCACAAAATATCATACATATCATTATTATTACTTTCATCATCTTGCCCTCGTTTTTACTTCTTACTTTGGGATTTCTTTCTTTGTAACTGTGTGTATCTGTCTTTTGTCCTTGTTTGCCGTTAGTGCTGTTGCTACTGCTGTTGGGAAAAATCTTTCCTTATCATCCACTTTCTACTTTTTGCTCAGTCCTCCTTATTATTCTAGTCTAGTTGTTCTGTCTCTTTTGCTACGT
>JAQIXW010000147.1:0-44641 GCA_034700685.1 Willowsia buskii | reverse complement strand
TAAAAGCATTTGTTAGTGCGCTGGTGGCTCTTTTCGTGAAATACTTGCGAAAAATTATTTCATTAATTTTTTCACGATTCAAATGCACCGAGGTGGCTAATTTGCTTGTGAAAAGCAACCACTCATAATTAATCTTAAAAGCCGAGCCAGCCAATTTGCTACATGTTGAAAGAAACAAGGAGGAAGAAGAAGAAACATGTTTTTCCTGAAGTTCCCAAGTTTTTTGAAAGCATCGTAACAAGAGAACATTACAAACATCAGGTTTCAGAGGAAAATTAAAGCACTCATACGAACAGGCAATGTGACTTACTGAAGATGAGTGAACCTATTTATACTTGCAAATAATTAGTAGAATATTATCATCACATAACATATTAGCCATTTATAATTCTATCTAGTGGTTTTGTTTGGTCTATATGTATAGAAGGGAACATAATGCTTTCACTCCAATTTTCTCCACTGTTTATTATGTGGTTGGGGTTTTGTGTGTGGGAAAATCATATTGACTTGCTTTATTCACTCATCTAGAGTTTTTCAACATTAGCTTGTTTCCTCCATCATTCAACATATTTTCATTTGGTTGGCGTCCACAACATTAAAGCCAATTCTAAAAGTTTGGCTGAGAGAGTTGAAAATGGCAATTGGCTATATTATTATTAATAATAATCATATGTATTATTCCCACTTAATTGCACTGCTGCTGTCCATGACAAAATTCTTCACTATTCATTCGAGAACGTTGAGCTTCTACAGCCTACTACGGCCTATCCTACAGCCTGCGCGTATTTACAAAGCTTTAAAATGAATGTAGCAAAAACTATCAAACGATATGAAAGAGCCCTTTTATTTCATCTTCTCTTGTGCTCATTTCTCTGCCACATAAAATCCTTCAATTTTAGGCACTATAGTTGCTTGTTACCATACAAAAAAAGTTAAGCTTGAATAGCTGTACAATTTTCAAACATTCAATTATGATCTTTATTTTTTGCTTCTTACCGTCCTTTTCCCGCCAGATGAGTGATAGTGTATTTGGTTCGTATAGGGTTCCACGGTAATTTCCAGGTGCAGTTCAATTTTTTCCACTTTTGGGAAACGCAACGGAAGTTCAACACAGGTAATGGGGGAACTGTCAAGGTCAAAAAAAGAATATGTATAGATATAACAGATTGCAAGGCAAATAGATAAGAGCATACAGAGAATATGGTGGTGATAATGAGTTTACAAACAAGTCAACTAAATTGCTAGATGATCCTTCACGCTAAGTTGGATACGTGACGGCACGGATCGTGATCACGATGATGATCATGTTCTCGGGAAAATGTGGGGTAATCAATAGATGTAATCCCAACAATAATAACAGAGCAAAAAAAACAATATGGAAGTATACACAGAGAGCTGGAAAGAAGGACAGCGTTTTTGACGGGCACGGAAATTCTTACATATGTAAACCTTGAGAGGAAAAGCGGATTTCTTAAGAGCATCCCTGATTTTTCAAATCTTCTATCCGTAAGAATTTCCATCTCCGTTTTTTTATATGCTCCATATTTTCCTTGCCACTGAGCAATTATCAGACGATTTCCTCTCCTTTTGTCTTTTCCCTTCACACAGACAACCTTCCGGATTACACTTTGATATAAGTGCAAATCTATCTACACGCTCTGACAAATCATAATAATTAATAAATTACTACCTACTTTGGCAGGGAATATATTAAGGATGTGTTTTTTCGCAAATTGGTTTTGCAACGTTGCAAAAAAGGTAAACTCATAAATTCTTCTATGTTTTTTCTAAAATTTCATCATTAAATACTTCTCTGATAGTTTTGGATAACACATATTTAAAAACTGATACAGATTCTAATGATAGCGAGAGAGAAAAAGAAACTCGGTTATGGCATCAGTTGCATTTTTCTTTTTTTGTGGGGTGTCTGGGATGGAATCTATTTCCCAATTATATAAAATGATCTAACATTTTCTTATTGATGGCTTGCCAAGCTCAGCCACATTATCATACCAACATGAGCAGTGTGAAGATACCGTTTCAGGGTAAAATGAGATTTCCTTTGTTTCCACGAAAATATATCAGCTTTCCTCATTCGCAAAGCATGCTTAACAAAAGGATCGAGAAGGAGAACGGTTAGTTGAGATGGCAGTGTTGATGAGGAAAATTGAGAGGTGGTGAAATCAAATAATGGAAGCGATAACAGTAAAAAAAAAATAACTCAGACATGTCTTTTAAATGTACTTACATCCCACATCAATTTGATTTTGGCAAACGTGAATAAAGCCCCCACTGGGTTTTCTGAGGACACACTGCAAATACGGATTGGACGCATTTAAATTCTTGACACGGACAACTGCAGTCGTCTCGTTGATCACCCTCTTCTCCACTTGGTCAGCATGGTAGTCAGACTTTGTGAATATAAAATCTATATAGCTGGCATTAAGACCCTCGGCAGCGGGGTCGGTGAGATTCAATTTGCAGTAGACTTCCAGCGTGTCTTTTTCCCGGAGTAGAATATCGCCACGAGGATAGGTAACTGTGAAACGAAAAGAATATGAGATAAGATTATAAAAAATACTTTTCCTGGTTATTTACTTAGAATTTTTTTTCCACTTCAAATCATCATCAGCATATCATGTGACTATAGTATTCATCGTAACCTTTTGCAGCAAAGTTTTTACAGCTAAAAAGCATATCAATGTTAGTGATAAAATTGGAAAGTGAAAGCAAAGCGGATAAAAAAAACTTTAGAAATCTTTTTTAGCAAAAATATGAAAATGCTGTAAATTTGCAAATAGTTGCCCACCCCAAAATGGGTGCCCTTTCAAAACATAGCTTAAAAAACAACTCGAAGGGATTACCTCCCTCAAATAATGGCCAGCATCAAATACACGTCCCACTACCACTATGAAAATATACGGTACTAGTTTTTGAAAGAAAATCTATTATCTTCCTTTGCACTACAGCTTCTTTTCTACACAACAAGCTTGAAACCTAAAACGATGAAAGTTTATGGCAAAAAAAAAGAAGAAAACTTTAATGTCAGCCAGTCACCTTACCGATTTTCTACTAAACAGTAACAAACAAACAACAACAGCACACGTGGAGATGATGAACATTTGTTTTATAAGGATTCCCAAGTTTCCATCATTATCACCACTGCAACCACGACATCGACACCATCATCATCAAATACATCAGATGGAGAGAGAGAGAGAGAGATGCCATCACACAAAAACAATGTTACCAGATTCCAGAAAGAGAGAGTGCTTGAGGCAAACCAGGTTCAGATGAAGAAGCACTATACGTAGACTACTTTCTCCAAAACACCTTCACAACTTATGATCATCATGAAAAAAACACACACACACACTAGTTTGATGGCATTGTTGTCAAGAGATAGAGGGGAAAAAGGGATGACATGGTGACGGAAAGATGATCAAACTATATGATATGAAATGTTTATACATATTAAGGGCGCGTGTAAATTATATCAATAAAAAGGACGAGTTTCTCACACAACATTGACTTTAAACCACATGCACACACACAGAGAGAAAGAGAAGGAACAGGAAAAGCTTCCAAATGAATGCTTTCACTTGCCCCAATCACCTCACACCATACAACACAATGATGGAGGATGTTCGTTGGGGAGAATTCATAAATATATTTATCATATGAACACTCCATTTTTTTTATTTTTGGAAGATTTCTTCCAAGAAAAAATTTTCAGATGTGAGGAGCATGAGAGCTTCAAATAATATAAAATCGCGGAACGGAAATTCGCCATTTAATTCACATCTATTCTATAGCACGTGTGCAGCATATACAGCCAGTAGCATTTTCAGAAGTAAAAAAAAAATCAGTAGAGCTCCTCATACAAACCCACTTTCTCCACCTATTATGTGAAATACTCGATTCAAAAGGTTTTTTTATTCAAAGCAGCATTGTGACATCATAGCAACAGGCAAAGCAAGGCCAAGCTACAGTGATATGGATAGTGTATGAGATGAAGTTAATATGGAAGGAGTCTCTAACTTGCATTTATAGATTTTCCCTTTTTGTCTTTCCCCACATCTCTGTTACAGTTTACACTCGACTTCCCTCCTTATTCTTCTCGTTTCCCTTCTTTAATTCTTAACATCATCCTCCTCGGGATGATCAAGTCCTCACGTTTTTTATGTCATAAAACTTTCACTCTTCCTTTTTGACGTGGTAGTAGTAATAGAACTGATTAAAACAAGAGTTTCTCCTTTTTCTCCTCCTTTCTCTTTCCCTTTTTCTCTCTGAGTGGGACTACAAAGAGGAAAAAGATTTAAGATGAGAATCAAGCCATCTTTTGGAAGAGAGTGAGAGGCACTCTCTTCTAATAATGAAAACTATGCGCTGTTCTACAAGTTAAAAAAGGAGTTTTATAAAATCTCCTTTCTTTTAATGTTGAAAAAGTGGGCTAGGAGAGAAACGCTTTGGTGGAGGAACAAACAACTTCTTAATTTCTCCTTCCTTTTTTCCCTCTCTCTCGAGCTTGATTGACGTTAAAAATACGAGATGATGAAGAAGAACCTCGAGAGAAGATCTATGACAGGGAAGCCACTAACTCATCAGTTTTTAGGGAGTGGAGGGAGGCGGAGGAGGAAGAAAAGTGCATGCCAGAAATAGAGCAATACAGTCTCCATTTTCCCCTTCTCTGGAGAAAATTAATGAAAACAATGAATCCCGTTGTTGCTAGAGAATTCCACTTTTATCTCTGCTCCTTTTACTTTGCCCCACTTTCTCTTCTCAAAACACCACGAAAAATAATATACATTAACCAGAGAAAAGCAGCCAAGTGAAAGAGAGAAGTGTGCACACATGTATGAAGGTAGGCAGGTACACACAATTACAAAGACATTTCCACACAGATAACCTTTTATTCTCGGATCTAAAAACAAAATCTACTAATCAAACTAATAATTAAGGTGATGTAACAATGATGATTGCAATTTATACAGAATTCAAAGGCGATTCACGCCAGGTGGGCAGAGCATAGCTTTTTATGGTAGGATTTTAAGTGGAATATGAGAAATTAGTGGGACTCGAGAGTAAACAACCTATAAGTCATTAATTTTATTTTTTTTCTGTTTAGACCACACACACAAGCCATGTGTGGGCTGGGCTGCAAACATTGCGATTGTTTTTCCTTGGAAAAATTTCTTGGGCCATGACACTCTAGCAAAGTGTACCAAGTGAAACCGGATATCATTACGAGAACTTCCTTTGCACAACTTAAAGAAAAATAAAAGTGTAAAAAAAACAATAATGAAGAAATGCAGACGGAAAAACACAGACGCAATTTGATCATTACGATGATGACTGTTGTCTTTTTGGCTTGATTGCATCTTTTAAACGGAGAAATTGAAAATATGTAGTTGCATTGACAAAAAAAAATGAACTCTCAATTGATTCCATTCTTTCACCCACAAAAATTGAAAAAAAGAGCAGCAGGTAGAAGAATCACGCGAGCAATTTCATCTCCTTGAAAAAACAATATTTGAAGCAGTTTTCTCCACAATAAAAAAGTTGTCCCTATTATTTTGGATTTCTCTTTGATTTCTCATCCGATAAAATTGTACAAAAACTAGGAGTAAAACTGAACAGAGAAAAATAAGAATGGAAAATCGATAAATATAAGATTTTTAACTAAAATGCTGCTCCAACTCCAAACCAGCTGGAATTGAGAGTCAAAAAATTTGGTAAGCATCAGTGGAAAAATTTATATAAAAAAGTGAGGCCATGCTAAGCCATTTCGAGTTATTTTAGATTTCAAGTTCCATTCCACCTTTGCACTGCATTTTTACGGAAGAAAAGAGAATTGGTGTTTGGAGAATTTCAACTTTTTACTTTAGCCCTTGAAACAAGAAATAGTATAAAAATAGGTACAGGTAGGGAAAAAGCCCGATGGAGTAAAAAATGGATAGAGAGGGAGTACCCAGGATTCAGAATGAATTTACAAATAAAGTATGCATGGAACTGGAAGATGTCCTAGGCGAGCACACACACACATACATAGGTAGATATAGAAGACATTAATAATAATGTTTAAATTACTGTGAATGACTCTTGCAGTTTATACGAATCTGAGGAAAAAAACTTTTCCCTATGTCTTATGTCTTATTTTTTAATCCTTCCCTTCTGCTATACCAATCTTCAATCTCATAGAAGGACTAACATTACTTTATTTCGAAAAAAAAGTTTTCTACTACCTTATCTGCCTCTATATATACCTACACGTGTACACGTGTAGGTTTTTTAATAACAAAAAAAGAGAACTTTTAGTAGATACTCAGAAACAACATGATGAGGATGCTGAGCTGCAAATTAGTACAATTACAAACTTTGTTTCGGTAGGTATGTACATAATGTACTAATACAAAAGGTACATTAAAGTCAGGTAACATACTCAAAAAACAATATTTTTTATTGAAAAATCTAAGCTGAGATAGTAAAGTAGCGAAAGCAGTATCTCTTGATGAAAATCATTATGATGGCGTTTACGATTAGTAAAGATGCCATAATTTATTTAACAATTTTTATGCATAAAAACCGTATATTTTTATCCCGCCGCAAAAAATGACAGATATACAGACAGCCAGACAGCAAAGAAAGTACAACAAGTGGTATATATCTACATTCCTCAGTCACTTTTCAATGAAATAAAAGACATGAGCTGGTATACTATATGAACCTGCGGCGGCATGCTCAAGAAGAATGGAGCAGCCAAGAGAAAAGGGAAAACCGATAGGGTATAGCGTTTACAAGGAATTAGTTAAAGCTTTCTCGGTACAATCGAACTCTCTCTTTTTCTGTCTGTAAACTCTAAACACACTATATATACACAGATCATCATCAATTTCACGGAGTGAAACGTGCGTCTGTATTTCATACACCTATCCTCGTGTAGATAGGTACTCAGGTAGATGTTTTAGGAAGTTGAATTGGAGATGTGCCTCCATATATTGTATATCAGTGAGCAGGTTTTCAAAGAATGGAGAACTAAGTATAGACCTTATCTAGTAAGTAGTCTGTATAGACATATACGGAAAGTTACAAGGAGGAAAAGGGGGAAATGATACTACTGCTATCAAGTAGCCATTATATTAGTACAAGATTACTCCTACATTTTACATTCATCCACTATTAGGAGGATGATGACGAGCAATTTAATAAAAACTGATAGTTGTGTACAACTCTCAATGAAAATGATGATCGTTCTGATGGAGAAAATTAGAGTGAAAGTTTTTTTTTTAGAAAACAGCTTTCTCTGCGTTTCTCCATTTTCTATGAGTTTTTTTTTCTATATAGAAGTTCTCTATTGCTATGGTTCCATGTTTAATATCGACTCTATCTACATACTCCCGCTCGTATTTCCGCTTTCTCTCTGAGGAATTCAGAGTAAGCTATTCGACTGCTATTTTAGACTTTTTTATGAGAAATTTCAGTCTGAGCGTCTCCCGCGTCTGAAATGGACCTGCTATACACAGGCATTAATGTAATAACTGACAATGTTATGATATAAGATGGAAAATTTAGAGAAATCTAACCATCCTAAGTACCCATCTTCATTCTTATATTTAAAGAGGAAAGTTTTCAAGTCATTTCCTTGCCTCCTCTCAGCAGGAAAAGGAGGCTGGTTTTCATCAGAAAACGATTAGGTAGTTGAAAGCATAAATTTGGGTAAAAAAAATGTGCAGATTTTTTTTTATCTCCTCTCGGCTTTCCCTTCCTACTTAACTTTGTTTTTTCTTCATTTTCCCAACTAAATAAATCGTTGATGTCATGTTTTGATATTGTATTTTTTTCTGAGCAGCTGGTGCAAAGTAGAAAATATTGGGATGAGAAAGACGCCGTCATATATAATATTTGTTTTTATACACTGATTTAAATTGTGTGACAAGTGGAGAAAGCGTGTAGGAAAAATAGTAAATAAAATTTGCCATCGTTACCAGCAGCAGTGGATGGAATGTGTGAAAAATACGAGATAAAAAAAGTATGGCATGAATTTTCACATAATAAACTCTCCATCTCGGTGACATTTTGATTGGCAAGGAAAAATGGAAATATAATTTTTGTTGCAAATTTTTCGACAGTTTATTTTCCTTCCTGTCCTCTTGTTCTTGTTTGTTGTCAACAGCGGAAAAAGAAAGATTTGAATATTTACAATCCATTCGAAGAAGAGGGGAGGAAGAACGAGCGTTTTTTTTCCTTTTCTCTTGACTTTTCTTGTGCATCTGCTTCTGCTTTTTCTATTTTATATCCGCGATAGATTACAACTCCCAAGTGTTTATGGGTGAAAAAGTACCTTATTCATGGGTAGAATGATGGGGAATGCGGAAAGTGGCATTGTACTTCCATTTTATTCTCAATAATCAGAATAGTGCAATAGCCGGCAGACAAGGAAACAAAAAAAGTTTGTCACTTTGCCAACTGCGCGATGCGAGAAAAAAGGAGAAGGAAGGAGTCGTTGACATAATAGCTCATCTCCTAAGCGCAGTCAGTGTTTTGCAGTTGTAATGTAATAGCATCTTTTAATCTTTTATGAGAACCTAGTCATGTACTATAATAAGCCTAATATGCATAAAGCGTTTTTTACTGCATGAGTTTATGCGATTAAGGGAACACAGACAAAGCCTTTTTCCTCGTTATTTATGCATTTGTCGAAATTATGAGTCATAAAAGGAGGCAGCGAAACTAAACTAAAAAATCATTACGAGAAAAATATTATGACAGAATTTTATACGTGGACGTTTTAAGCTAGTTAGGAAGGAGTTTGCGTATGTAAAAATATACACTCAAGTTAATTAAAACACCTGCATATTGTACAAACTTTTTTCTTTTCAATTATTTTTACGCGTCTATATTTGATTCCAACCTTATCATTTTACTTTTTTGAAACTAAATATGATCAAAATCATTAAAACTCTAAATACGATTTTAGGGCGCCTCTCTGTCACAGACGAACAGACTACTGTCACCAACACCATAAAATACCTAATTTACTGCTGTTACTTCATCATAACAAAGCATAAAACTACAACAGCACCAGCAAAGTTGACACAACAAAGTTAACTTTTACAAATTATTGTATTTTTTTCCTTCTTCCTTCTAGGGTGACAGGACTACTCTCGCATTTACTCTCACAATGAAACAAAAAAAATTCTCTGAAATTTTCTCCAGAAACAAATCCTTTTGGCGCTAATACCACTACTTATATATTTTAAGACAACGTGACTGCCACTTTACCTAGAGAGTACTCTGTCAGTCATTGATACGCTCATTTATATATGTATATACAACAGAGCATTATACTTTCTCAAAAACTGAAACAAATAATAATGATAAAGAAAGAGCATACAGATTACAGATTCACAACCATGAAAAAGTATTTCACCATGAAAGTTTTCACTCTTCTCCTACATTACACCTTTTCCTATGCCTTTTTTTAACAACTGACATTTACCGAAAAAAAATCTGCAAAAACTTTTCCCCTAAAGCTTCCCATTTTTTTCGTACTAGATGAAAAAGGATTTTTTGTGCGTGAAAAATAGCAACACGAGAAGGATTAGAATGTTTTGAATCTGAGTAAAGTAGTGTTTCGGGATACATTTCCAAATTTAATGCTGAAAAATATACTAGAAAGCTATACAAACATCAAGAGAAAGTAGGAGAAAGAGAAAGAGAGAAAAGTTAAATAAAGTTTTGAACTCAACCGAAAAGCAATTTGATCCGGAGAGAAAACTAGTGATCCATGAAGAGATTTTTTGTCCAGATATAGGTAGGTGGTCTATAATGTGCAAAATGGAAAGGTGAGGTTATAAATTGTAAAAAAAAGTAGCTAGAGTCAAGTGTGGGCAACCTATATAGGTACTCAGGTAAAAGACTTGACCCGATTATTGGCAAAATTTGCAGAAAAAAGGGCGACAGCGAATGTTGACCGAGTTGAGCCACTGAAGACATCACAAGTGTCAAAATTTAAGAAGATTGACTAAAAAATTAAAAAGCTAGAAGCAAGCAGCAAGCATTAAGAAGTCCGAAAGGTGGGCGATCTAAAGGAATTTCTAAAAACGATGTAGTAGTTATGTCTGTTCGTTATATATTGTGAAATCATTAGTTTTCATTGACAAAAGACAAAAAAATTGTTATAGCATCTAAATAATGTTTCATATAACAGATCAAAGAAGAAGGTATTAATTTCGTGCCCAAAAATAGAAAAGAAAGCTTGTCTCGTTTCCTCCTTAGATTTGCGTCAATTCTGAGATAAGAGATCTAACGCAGTTTTCGGAACTACGTTGCAAAAAATACGTTAAATTCCTTTTTTCTTTTGTTGCATATCAGCAATATCAGCTTTATGACGATGCGCTCCCAGATGCAAGCTTCTTCACAATTCTGTTATTAATTTCCGTTAGTCTAGTTACCCTCCAGACCCAAAAATATCTTATATCTTCTAGACAATAGGCTTATTCCATTCAGGTAATGAATACTTTTCAGAATTGCAATATATTTTTTACCAGCTACTATCGCAAATACCGAAAAATACATCTAATTACTTTTTCTTAGCACCTATTGTACAAATAAGGGATCATGTAATTATAACTGTATAGTACGCAATAATAGCTAGGTATACGTTTACAGATATGTCTGCACATAAACCTTTGATCATATTCTTAACCGATATCCTTCAACTCCTTCGTTTCATCATTCACAGTCTCCGCAAATACATTCTAAAAATAAAATGCTTTCCGTGACATCAATTTCTTCATCAGCGTCATAGTGCTCAAAAACATGCACAGTTTTGTTTAAACATGTGTACTTCCATCACACATTATGCAAATTCAAGAAAGCCTTCCTGTCTTGATCTCTTGTTTTTTAGGAAGGGGACAAGAAAGTAAACAAAAAACATTGTCGTCAATCCCTCTTCCCTGGCATAGCACTAGTGGCAGTGCACACGAGTCCGACGATGTTTCACAAGTAAAAAGAGCAAGATTTTCTGTGTGCTTTACATGTCATCGTTATGAGGATGATGACTGTGAAAATTTTGGACAGGAAGGGTAACATCAAGAAACAACATGCTCATCTTCATCTTGCTTGTTAATTTTCTTGTCTCTCCTTTCCTCCATCCTCTCCATTTTCCTTTCTCTCAGTTTATTTTCGAGCTTCGTCTGGAATATAATGTGGACTCAACTAATGACTGTATGTGCTATTTTCTTGAAAAGGTATCTATCTTCCACATACCATTTCAAAGTTAATCCTGGCGGACAGACTAGAGGAAAAATAGGACTTTTGTCTCCATCCTACTTTCTCTTCTCGTGTGTGTATTTTATTCCACCAAACTGTCAACAAAAAGCAAAGCTCCTGTTTCTCTCCGACGACAAGATATTTTTTACCACAGAAACCATACATGTTGCATGTCTGTCTCTGGGACTACTTATGTAACCAGCAACATTTTTTCCTCTCTCCCTTCTTTCCTCTGAAATGTCACGAAACACCAGGAAAAGAGAAAGTACATGTTACAAATAGACATAATATATCCATATTTTATGAAAATCTGCTACACATATTTTTTGTGTGTATCATTTCCTGTGGCGATTCTCGCCCAGTAATATTCTAAAACGTGAGTGCTCCTTTGGTTGATATTACACTCATATAATGCATAATTGTGACCACCCATTTGTTAACATTAATGTTGTACCGCTAACGGCATCCTCAACACAGCCTCTTTCGTAACACTAATCCAGCTGTAACTCTTGAGAATAACAAATAATGGAGCTTGTTACGTGTTGCTCTTCTCGTCCTTTTTTGGCAATCCAATCTGGGGCTATTTGAATGAACATTGAGCAACCAGGGAGGCAACATGAAAATGATGAAATTGAATGCATAGATTTCAAATTTGTGTACAGTGAAAGGTGTGATCAAATATTGAAATTGAAGCATTACATTTCCATGGAATTATGCAGGTTTAAAAATCAACCGCATTTTATATCCTATTGAAAATGCAAAATTGTGAAACATGGAAAATGCATGAGTGTAGGAATTACAGTTTGCATAAAACCATGTGAAAAAAAGATATAAATAGAATAACAAGATGAAAGTAATGAAGACCTTTTTTCTACTGTTACTAGCAACATTGTGAATTTTTCACAGAATCTTCGCACACTACCTAAAACACAAGATAAACTGTGTAACATACCATCATATTAATTTGCTGTTCTTTATAAATTTGCATACCTAAGCAGAAAAGCTTAAAGCAGTGGCAAGCATTTGATACTAATAATAATGCTGATGATGATGACATGAGTGAAAGTAGAAAGAGAGAAAGTACAGAGTAGAGGCTTACCTCCTGGGAAGCCGTTTGAGATACCCTTCATACAAACAAGTCTCTCATTTTCATCCTGTCCCGAGGTAGACATCGCAGATCCCACTAGGCCGGGGAAACATGCAAATGTTGTGAATACGAGCACAACTGTCAAGTGGATCGTTAATGAGTTGAGCCTTTGACGGTGGTGGTGGCGTTGGCGTTCATGATGGTGAGAAGGCGGACGCTGGAAATCTTCATATACTTCATGGTCGTGACTACTGTGATGATGATGCTGCCTAAAAGTTTCCGTTGATGAGGCTCCAGTGATGATGGAAGTGCTTGGAGGAAGTAATGTTGTTGTTGATGTTGTGTTCGGACGGGCACACCACTTCCACCACCAACTCTCCCATTTTGGCAACAAGGCAAGCAATTCCGTTGAATCTGCACTGGTGGCAGAGGTGGTAGGTGGACATGCTTTTAGTTGTCCGTCAAGCTCGGATGAAATTGACTGGAAAGAGGATGATGATGAGGATGCGATCGCAGGGGAACGGGAGGAGGATGAGAGGAAGGCTGCCGGTGACTGCGATGATGAAGGTTCTGCTGCTGCTGTAGAAGATGAGAATGAGGAGTTGCTGCCAACACGATCTTCACCCTTTCCACTGATGGCCATAGCCGTTTGATTGTGTGATTTGGCGGAGCCAACAATACAAACTTAATTTCTCGAGAAAAACCCGACAAGTTCAAGTCCGCAATTTTCTTCTATTCTATTTATGTATCCGGTAAAAGCTTCCAGCTCCTTTCAGTCTTTTTGTTATGATTTCTTTTCTCTTGTCGTGTGTAAAATAAACTGTTGGACTATTTCAGAGAGAAAATAATATTTTCTCCAAAAATGGCCACTCTTTAAAGTTGTGTTGGGTAATCTGTTTCTTGTCTCCTTTCTTTTCTTTTTTTTTGTACTCCTTTCCTCCAAAATACTTAGGTATAATCCGTTGATACTATAGCACTAGATATATTTTCCCTTGTTTTTCCACACTAGTTTCCTCTCTTTTCTTTCTTCCATCCAAAACAAGAGACTTGTCTAACAGCAGGACATTATTCACCACTCTCTCTTTTTATCTTCCACATAATATCCGCATATGTGTTTACACAGTGCTGCCTATAACGGCTGCTGTTTCTGCCGCCACCACCAACCAAAAGAAAACAACAAGTGTAAAGAGAGAGAGAGAGAGAGTGAAGTAGCAATTTTGGAACAGTGGCAAGCGTTTCTCTTTTTTTCCTTTGACGACTTCACAAGAAGCAGCCTGGATAAAAAGTGATCCTAGCGGATGCCGACACGAATGGTTTTTATTTGAGGCAGAGATGCTGTGCTGCTCTGCTCACACGAAAGCACACACAAAAAAGTGAAGAGAAGTCGATGGAGGAAAAACGTGAGAGCTTCTCTTCCCAGCTCTCGACTTGACTTGAGTTGTGGGGTGACTGGCTCAAGGAGAAAGAGAGTAACGGTAAGTAAGGGAGGGAGAGTGAGTGACGATGATGGTGATAAAATGTGTTCTTTTTTTTCTCCTGCTTTTCCGTCCTATGCGTTATGGCTCTGCTACTGATGATGCCGTTGATTCTCTCAGGTTATACGTGTATATTTTTTTGCTACAACTGAATCATGACGGTCTCTCACGGCTTCTTCCGAAAATGGTCCAGATGTAGTGGAAATGATGCAAGATTTTCCTTCGGTTTACAATGCATTTATTATTACGCGATATAATATAAAATATTTGATGGTGTGTGGAGTTGGAGTACGCTTGAATGTGTGTATGTGTGCGTGTGTATGTCTCGCTTCAGAAAAAAAGGCTTCTGACGAGAAGAGAGTTTGTAGTAATTTTTTTTCTTCAGAGGTGATGTTGATTTTGACGTGACGCTGCTCCTGACTTTGTGTTCCACTTTCTTATGTGCAGTGTTTAGATGTGTGACAATCGACAGAGGGAAATGGAGTTGTTGTTGGGGAAGCAGTTATTGAAATGGTTAGACAAGAAGATATATTCATGTTACTTTTTCGTCCAGAGATTATTTTTAAGGAACACTGTTGTTGGTTCACTTGTATAAATTGTTAAAGAAGTCCGTTCAACATGACATGATCCTCCTTTCCTGTTTCAGTTGAGTGGATTGTTGCTTGTTTTTTTATGTTGCGACAGCGACAATACGGCGGCAATAGAAGAGATGATGATGATAGCACTTTTTTCTTCTTTGCTTCCTCTACTCTTTGTCTCCCATGTTGTCTGTTTTACTTGATTGGTTTTCAATGGGTGAACTTTACCGGAACCTTTTTTTCTTCTTTTTTCAGCTTGTTACTTTTCTTGCTCAATTAAATCGTTAGAAGAGAGATGAACTGAAATTTGCATTATCAGCATCCTCTTCAAACCAAGTGGGTAATGACTAGAGAGAAAGTGTTGAAAAATAGATGAGTAGAAAAAGTCTTCTCTGCGCTCGAAATCCACAAGCAATCTGGAAGAAACAAAAAAGTGATTTTTAATATAAATAAACGTTTAGATACGAGAATCTGTTCATTGCTCTATTCCTAAATGACATGAAAAAACTTTTTTCTCGCCTTACATGTTTTTGTCGTTGTTGAAGGTGACGATCAAACTAGTCGTGTGGTGGGTGATGTCTACAGGACAACATTATTTATAGTAGGTTGACCAGCAGCCGCGCAAACCAGTGGAAAATGTCATTCAGACAAGAAGCAAATGGACAAGGTATCCTGAACAGGGATTCTTGCCTCTCGTGTGTAAAAACTCATATAAAAAATATTGCAGCCAATATACACACTACTTGTTTGTGTGTGTATTTTTCTCTCTCTATGTGGCGTTTATTGAAGCGTCAGCAGCGTCGTCCTCACAATCGTTCCTCCAACTTTTTTTTTATTTGTTTTGCTTATGCGTATGCTTGATTGCGCCTTTGGATTCTTAAGCAGTTCAATCTGACTTTTTCTTGGCTTTTATATATTGACTGGGAAATTCTTTAGGATTAAATACTTAATAATTCTTAATATGACTTCCAGTTCAGAAGAAAAAGGGATTATTATTTATTGTTGCTGGTTCTCCTTTAATTGGGCAGTGGTTTCTTTCGGTGATGGCGCTTTCATTGGTGAGGTTAATGTTTGATGAGTGTGTAGTCAAGAAGCGTGGAATGACCAGCAGCAAAAAAAGGACGCATCAGAGATGATTATATGGTGATTATTTTTTTCTGACTCTTTTCATAAGAGTAAGATCTCTTAGCAACGGCTTATCATATTCGAATCTTCCAAGAAAGCTGGTATTTTTATATCCTCCCTTGGTTCCTATCTTCCTATTTCAGAAATGACAAGGAGGAGCTGTTGTAGTAGCAGGTTGACAAGTATCCGATGATCTAGCAGTTGTCATCATTTGGACAAAAAAAATAAGACGATGACAGGCAAGAAAAGCAGAGCAGGGAAAAATTGTATTTGTGCTGACACGTCGTCAACACAAAAAATACAACAGTAAAGGAATGACAGACTAGTAGTTAGTTGTCGTCGTGGTCAACGCGTTCATCGGATACATATATAAAATATACATATTTATCCTCCAAGAACTTCTTAATTCTTTTCAACTGTCATCTTACATAATATTCCATTGGCTTTAGGGAAAAATCCTTTCCTGGACAAAGACAAAAATAGATGTATGGTCAGTGTGTGTGTCTCTCGCCTTTTTTGTCTGTTTTCCCGTTCAAAAGATTTGATATTTTTTTCCGTCTGTTTGATGACTAGTAAGCACCTTGAATATTTCCCACAGGCACTTTTTTCTCTCTTTATTTACTTTTAATATTGCTTGAGCATTAGGTTCACCACCACCATCCCTGGTCGTTACTTATGATGATCTTCTTGGTTACTATGCAGACCACTTGCTTCTCTTTAGTAGATAGATTTTGCTGTCATTGTTGGAGTAGTCATGCTTCAATCTTTGTGTCCGCTACGATTACTAAAGTGAAACTTTAGTAAGCATCTTCAGAAATGGATTTTTTTTTCTCTTTGGCAAAAGCCATCAGCCTCTGACAATTTTTTTAAAGGTCTTTTCTTCTATTCTTCTCAGCTTCCTTTTCACTGGTAGTTTTTCCTCTCACAGAGAGTTGTGCGTTCCTCTTGCATAATGTAGAGTGCTGTAAGAGAAAAAAACAAACAAAAAATTGACATTGTCATTCATCTTAATACAAGGAGGAAAAAATCTCAGAGGGAAAAAAACTTGGTAGTTGATGAAATGTATGGTGGTGGCATACAAGTTGTGTGTATGTATGTATGTGTGTACAAGTAGAGATGAACAATTCACATAAAAAATTGTATTATGGGTAGAGATTCAAGGAGTCATTCTCCTTCAATAATCTTCAGCAATCACCAAACAATGTGGAGAATGGAAGCAGTGAGGAAGAATAGGGTATTTGAGAGAGAGATGCGAGTTTATTCGCAATCATAGAAAACGCTTTTTTTATTGTCAGCTTAAATGATTTTTTCTTCGTTGGTACTTTTTTTTCAATAATGGCTTAATCTCTCCTTAAACGCTATCAAAGGGAGAAAGAATAGGAAATAATAATAAGGGAATTAAATGGCAGTTAGATAATCGGACATGATTTGAGAACGTGAAATCACTCTCAGTTGCCATCATCATGAACGAAAGGAAAAGGACAATGCTCACGAAATTGGGGGTACATAAAGTGTTAAATAATAGTCAATTCAGAAAACTTTTCCGGGATTTAATGGTTGAGATGTGTTGAGGAAAAAAGCTACTCTCGGACCATTAGTAAAACTGCTAATGGGAAGGTAATCATGTAATGAAGCATGTTTAACGAGCCAACAATGTAGAACAGTTAGGCAAATAAATTTTATAATAGCATTTTTCATACTACCTATGTATCTATACCTGCATTGGTATATGGTACCTGGTAAATACTACTATGTAAATATTTCACTTCTAATTAGTGCTTTCATAAAATACCTGCATTTAAATGCTACACACATAGTGTCATATTGTTCCTTTCCGCTATTATTAATAAAAGCTCATCTCTCCACAATCAGCTTGAAAGATCTCTAATGAAAGTTATGTGACTGATGCTCACGCAGGCCATCAGTTAAAAAAATAAGGAGCTGTCGTCCTCATGACAATTACGAGAATAGCATGAACTCAAACTTCAGTTATTATTCCCAACTCAAATTGGCATTCAATTTCGAGACGGATTTCCTTTCCTATTCTTTCTCTTTTTATTAAGGATTATTCCAAACTCATGATTACTACTACAATGATGACAAACAGAGGAGGAAAAAATATTCACAATAGGATTGACTTGTATATAAAGCAGGAACTAACAAAGAAATCATTTAGCCTTTTAAAAGTACATGGACCTGTCTAATGATGAACTTATAGCCTCTCTCTCTCTCTGGACCCGCGTGTGAACGCACAAACTTTTTAAATGGTTACTGTGCAAATAGCAAACATAACAATCGTCTGGTTTAACAAAGCATTTTATTTCCCATCTCCGTCATATTTTTCATCATCTAATCCATTATTCATAAAAAATAATCATCATTAAGTATATCCACTAATTCAACAACTCTTCATTCATAACACCTTAACTGACTGGTAGAGTACACAATGCAAAATATATTTCCAAAATGCTAATCCTTCCCAATTCCATCTCCATTTATCTTTATATTTGCAAAATAAAGTTCAGTGCTCTCTCCCAGTTAGCTATTTTATATAGATTGCATAACTACGCTCTATTTTCTCGAAAACAATAAACTCTATATATCTCCCATCTCTCAAACTATAAGTCTCGAGGTTTTATTTCTCAGTCTGTCCATTTTGCCTGGTTTGGCTTGTTTATTACAGTTAAGAAAACAGTCAATCCGTTCAAGTCTGATGAACACACATCTCCCCTCCATTCCATCTTCTATGTGGAGCATTAATGTCACAATTCATTACTTCAATTACGATTAAATATGTGATTCTTCTTAATCCATCTATCTGTCCAATCTGAGCAAAAAGCGAGCGAGATGGAAAAAAGAGTTAAATATGCAATGCGTCCCCTACCAATACTGCCTTATAGACTATCACACTTACAACCAATCAACCAACTACTAAGACTTGATAAATAACGCATACATAAAACCATTCATCATTTACAAAATTTATTCTCCGAACTCTAACGTCCTTTCTCTCTCTGAAGAATTCAATACCAAGAAGTAATAAAAAACTTTAGACCAAAATCAATTCACAAAAGCTTAAAACTGCTCCTGTGAAATGCTACAAAAGATGCAAAGATTTAAAAAATAATATTTAATAACTCCATTACTATTATTTATCCAACAGGAAAAAGTGCTGCGCAACAGTTAACTGACCATGACATTTATTTTTACTACTGATTTTCTAACGTAAACTTTACTTCTTGGAAGTGACAGCTGCAACATATAAAAAGGTGATTTGATGTCAGTGATTTTTTAAACAAAATACGTCAAGTGCCATAGTAAATCAGAGAGAAATCTCTAATCTCGCCATTGAAAAAACAAACAGTGATGATATTAGTCAAACTATTTTTGTTCAACCTCCAGCAAAAATGCGTAGCAGGTTTTCCAAACGATTTGCATCAAAAGAATCTATTCAAATGACATGATTTAGAATGGGTTGTTGAGTGAAGGAATTCTTCGAATAAAGTCTTATATTTTTTGATGGTTACAAAAAGTAAGTCAAGTCAGCACTTGTTTTGAAACGTCGTCTTGGTCAATAGCTAAGTTTTCTCTGTTTTAAGTAACGTGTCAAAAGACGAGTAAGAAAAAGACGGAGATGAGATTAAGCAACAAGTGAGCCGTTGTTATTTTACTTTTTTTAAAGTGCCGCAGCCCAACTCAAAACGCAATTTATTACACAGTTTGCATTCATTCTCTTTTTTTAGCATTTTGCATTCGTAAAGTTTATAAAATGAAGTGTGATATTGGTGGGGGTGGGGCTCCAGAGAATGAAGCAGAGCTAATGTAAAGTGGATAAAATTATTCAACAAGTTTCTCGATTAGATTCATCATTTTGACTGGTATGAAATGAATACGAGATGTATAAAAGTAGCATGTAGAAGTTTAGCAAGTTTAAAGTCTTCTTTAAGATGCGGACAGATAGGCAAACAGACAATACCTCCACATATTTTTTCAAAGCATCAAGTTTTAACCACTTAATTACAATAAATGTTTTATTCAAAACAACTCCGAGAAGAAATAGTTGTTTTTTTTGCAACTCCTCTTGGAAAACTTTTTTAAGTATGATTTCTACAGTGAAAGACCAACCTGTCTGTTGAATTTTCTGTTGTGGCTGGCTTAATGTCATCATTGCGGTAATAAATGGTATGAATGGTAATTAAATGACTTTGTACAATGGTACTTAATCCTCTTCTCCCTTTTTATCAAGAAGTATGCAAATAGTAAACAAACTGGTACTTTATGGTCACACTATTTTTTTAATGTGCTGCGATCTGAACACAAAAATTGCTTGTTATTTCTGAAGAAAACATTATAATTTTTTTCAAACTTCATCATGACCACATAAGATGACAACTTTTTCAGATGAAGTTTTAGCTTAAAAAACTATATAAGAAATACTAGCACATAAATTCATCTATCCTTGAAGATAAGAGCAGTGCAAACTCACAGCGTCTGTTTTTTGTTTGCTCGATAGTTAAAATTATTTTTTGAGAAGCGATTGGAAATATTCTTGGAATTCTTAAATTTGCGCATCGTGACATTTTCATTCATTTGACAATAAGGCACTCATCCACGACCATGACGACTAGCAGCACATAGCAGAACCGTCATGTTCATTTCATAGTGAGGCGATAAAAAAGGGTTAAAAAGGCAGAGATGAAAAAAGCACGTCCTTATTTATCCCATCCTATCACATAAAAAGCTTGGAATGAGCTGCGAGCAAGTGTTTAAAAAATTAACAGCTTCTTTACATCTTCCTTTCTATTCATCCCATACAATGAGCAATTATCAATTAATTATTTAACAGCCCGGAGAAGAACTAGCTGCAACACAGTGTGTGCCTTGATTTATCTAATTTTATCCATCCGCCGCGAGAAAATTTAATGTTTTCAAGGCAGCAACAAAAAATATTAGGGAGATGGTCTTCACACACATAGTAGTAATCTGTCAGATCTGCCTTTCAAATTTTTTATGAATACAGATTGAAACTGTAACGAACAAGGTAGAAATTTTCAACAAAAGCAATCCTGAACAATCTAGCGTAAAAGAGTGGTCGTTATTGCAGGGAAACGGGGAAGGGATAAAAAAAATTGTAATTTTTTACAGTTATCTTATTACCGTCTTATTTTGAATCCTACACGTCGCACGGTTATGGACACGCATAGAGAGAATGACGATGACATCATTATTAGCTACATATTATCATTATTTTCATTTATGTGGAAGAAAAACTGTCACCATTGCATTGCCGTCAACATGCGCAACAATACAAACTAGATGAAGCCTAATTACCACTGACAGAGTTTACAAAGAAATGCTGCTGTGGCTTTACAACTGAGAGAGTTTCATTGAATTTTAAAAAGATTATTTTTTTCTGAAAGGATAAGAGGGACGAGAAAATGGAGTCATCGTCGACGATGATTTTGATACTTTTAAGGAGCAAGAGCACAGCAGCTGCTACAGATCTAAGATGTAAGTTGTAAAAAAAGTAGGGAGGGAGTCTCTATCCTCCTGTGGTGTTCTATGGAATGAAATTAATGACATTTTTATTATTTCTTGTAGACTCAACTTTTTTTAAGAGCAACCTGAATATTTCCATCAAGACCAAAAATGACATGAAGATATAGGAGACATGTTCATTAGGCTCTCTTATTGTTAATAATATATTTGTACATAGAGGAAATGTAGGTATGTACTAAAATTATGATGCAAGCAAACAAAAGTGACAAATGGTTTCATGGCGAAGTACAATCAATTTGTGTGTGATTGTAAGATGAATGCGGTCATCATAAGTGACTTTGTTATGATTATTGTCATCATTGAGCTTTGACAAACTTATTTGACTTTATTTGTTGCTGTCAGGAAATAATTTGTGAGAAAAGATAACATTACAAGTTTGAATTCAATTTAGCACCTACTACAAAAAATTCTTGATTCATATTGTATATGTGGGACAGCAATAAAAAAGAGCTTTGTTGGTACTTCAAAATTAAGTTCGGTTTCCTACCGGTATTATGACAACTTATGACTAACAATAGACAAGATTGTGTCACTTGATAGTACTTGACCTGTATGACTTTGCTAGAAGGTTGAATGCTTAAAATAGATTAACTACTGCATATATGTACTTTTAAGTATAGTTTGTCCTAGTTTAACTGCATATTATAAAATGAACAATAAATTCCACATAAATATTTTCATACATATTATTGCACACCATCCATTACTTACATAACTTTCAAAGCTTATTGTAAAGTTCTTTAAATTCCAGTAAACTTTCATTTTTATACGAATTATATAATAGGAAGGAGGAGAGGACTCTATCGGCTGGAATTAGATTAATGAGGATGCTATCTGGAATTCAATAGATTACCAGACAGCACATCAATACAAATAAAATTCCATTATCAGTACATCTCTCTGTGTTCTGTTGTTAAACGAAAAGATGGAATAATTTCCTCGAATATTTTTTTCAGAATTGTAAACTTTTTAAAAGGCAATTATTTCCCATTGCTTCCACACACCAAAAAAATGTTGCTCCCCGGAATTGGAATTAAATCAAGTGTGCAGACTTCCCACAAGAAAAAAACGGTCTGGTTACCTGTTACGTTCGCATGATACATATACCTAGATGCGGTATAGAACTAAATGGTTAAAAAAATATTTACAAAAAAGTCGGAGATCCTTCGAATAAATATATTTTCTACTTTCTCCACACTTTTTTTCTCATTTTCTTCGAATGCATACTATCGGATCACAGGAGAGTAGGAGTTTCTCTTGGAAAACTAAAGAGTTATTAGTGAGTGCTCGCATGCATGCTTAACATCAATAACAGGTGGAATAAAACCCACCTGATAATAATAATAACATGGAGTAATACACTCTTCACCTATAAACTTGGAGGAGAGTGTTTTCTAATAAAACATTTACACGTGTGCGTACACAGAGAGGAAGAGAATTGAAGGCAATTTCCTCCTTGTTTACACTAAACACTGCCAATGTGATAAGGAGACGAAGGAGACACTCGTATAATAATACATTTTATATTAGTTTTGTTCGAGCACGAGGATTTTCAGAACTACATAATTTATAATATTTAATACGCATACTTTTTTATCCTCATGATTCCTGGTATAAAGTATATAGATATTATAAGTATTAAGAAAAAAATTGCAACGCACTATTACAATTCATAAGAAATTCATTCTTTTTTTCTAAACATCTAGTGAAATGCAACAAGGACAAGTTTAAGAAATGTTGGCAGGCAAAGAGAGATGGCATTTTTTGGATTCGAAATGAAACAAATTATTTATTTCAGCGATAATAAGTGAAGCGCGTGGCTGGAGAGTTTGCTAGTTTGTGAAAGAAATTCCTCTGTACTTCTGAGAAGAGAAAATGGAGAGAGATCACTGCCCTGCATCAAAAGTTTCAAGTGTTCAACTGACATGAAAAACAATTAAATACTTGCTGGCTGTTACTAACGGCTGGACTAGTATTTTTTAAGTGTGAAACTGAGATTGCGTTAAATTTTGTTGCTAAAATAGGCTCGAAGTAAATAAAACTTAGGATTTTTCCCTACACTCGAGTAAACCTGATTATACTATTATGTGGCAACAAATTATATCAAATTTTCCAATTACGTTTTGATTATGGTAATCACGACGGGTCTCTGACGAGAAGGATCATATTCTGTTCAGAAAAGGCTCTTCATCAGAGACTATTTCTGTAACAACCGGAAGTTTTACCTCGTACAGCCCATTACATTAAATCAATTTGCATCAATAACCATCCATGTTTTTGTCGCAGTAACTGTCTCATCCATTATTATGAATAGATACTTTTATCTAAATTTATGAAAGAGGAATGAACGACTACCGGATATCAAATGGCGGGTTGTAGCCTCAAGATACAGACACATATGCCGTAAGTCCTTTTTATAGCTTCAATTACGCATCTAGAGATTGCTGTGTGGTCTGATCTCACTCTTATAAGCCATACATAAAACAAAAATTCAAGATACTTACTCCCTATTACAGATTATGCATGGTGAACTGTACATTCTACTTGATCGAAATTAATTGGGATGTTGACGGCAAAGCAGGAAGAATACTTACACAACATGTAGTTCGTGCTATATTGCAATACCCATACAGTTGCATATAGGAACCAGTAAAAATGCATAAATAACTTATAACAAGATAAAAATGATGAAAAATTTCCAACATGAAATTTTTTAGTACTCACGAGTCACTCGTTCTCTCTCTCTCTCTGATAGATTGTCTTTTTTCCTACATAACAACAGACAACCCGCTTCTTGGAAGAAGAAACTTGAAGCACATAAAACTCTCTTCCATTAGATTAGAGAGATGAGTCCTCTCTCGTTCTCTCTCTCTCTCTCTCAAGAAAAAAGACAGGTTGACATTGAAAATAAAAAGTTGCTTGAGAAAATCCAAAGTTGAAGAGCACCACAGATAACACAATATATCATCCACTTTGTTCACTCAAAATGAACACTAAAAAACTTATTCCTTTACATTAAACATGCATTTATGCATTTTTTTCATAATAATGGCCACTCCAAACAAAAAAGTGAAGTAATGTCTTCCCAAGAAAATTACTAATTTTGTATGTCAAACGCGTACACACAAGAGAAATATTAAATGTAGATAAATCACATATTTAAAAATATCTCCACAGTTGATCTCACTTTTTTCATATGAACGTAAACAGCAAGTTTGTAATCTCTCCGATATATAATTTTTTTTGTGCTTGGCACATTTATACTGTTTGTTTTGCAGGCAAAAATTATATAGTATTTTCATTTACGGTTAAGCTACTGCTGTGTTTTGGCGTTGTCGATTCAAAAAGTTTGATAAAACCAGCAAAAGCCAGCTGCGTCTCACTCTCTAGTGTAGCCTGGAACTATTTCAAAAAAAAAAAGATCAAGAGATGATTTTTTTTCGGCTTTTTGGTTGGTGTTGTGTTGTCGCCAGAAGCAAAAATGGTTCGCTACACAACAATCCGTACCATATATCTACACTGAATCATAATAATAATAAAAACATGTTGTTCTGGATGAGTGACTGCAAAGCTTCGTTTTCTTGTAGATTTTCATGCATGTAGTGTGCAAAGGAATACAACGAAATAACATGGATCTCTGTTTTCTAGTAAAACTCTAAAATTCCATGAGAAAGAAGCTGAGGAAAAAAAGGAAGCTTCTTTTTTGTATAGATTTGTATGTTAGGGTATATGCGTATTTAAAATGTAGGTATGCATTTATATTATAAGTTTCCTTCCTTCTTTTCTAGCTGCCACTTGTCTTCAGAGACTTTTTTTCAGGAAAGTTCTCTTATAATTTGTCTTGTAATACAAGCAAATAGTAAAGTTCAGGTTCAAGAAAAAAGGAGGAAGAATAGTGATTGTTGTTTGGATGACACAAGTGGGTACCCTGTAGGAAGAAAGAGCTCCTTGTTTACCAAAGTAAAAGGTTCCCTTTTTTCGACATGGACGGATATGGATGAATGGGTGATTTATGAAAAAAAGGAATTGCAGTATGCCTACATGTTAAAGTTGGCCTATACTTGTGTAAAAATTCAATACTCATTTTTTTCCTTTGCTTCGAGAAAAAACTGTAAAAATTATCTACGCTTCCTCTAAAAGTTTCTATAATACCTACCAATGTTGATACTGATTGTGAGAGTCAATACATCTTTTGCATGAAAGGTATAAGTATTCAAAGTAAATCTCCAAAAAAAACTAAGCTAAAAACCGTATGCAATAAAAAAATGTTTTGCTGGTTATCTGGTAATTGTAAACGTAGAGCTTAAAATAAGAAGGGAAAAAACATGACAAAAACCGTAAGTGATTAGCTATGGGTACGAAGATAACGTGAAATAAACATGAAAAAAAAAGTTTTACGATCGACTAGTTTAAGGCCTCTCTCTCTCGACGTTTTGTGGTAGCTTATATGAAAAATATGGGAAGTCTTTAAAATGTTTTATTGATAAGCACGTACTTTATGTTAGAGACGCTTAACTTCTTGGGGTTAAAGTAGAAGCAGAATAGATGGTAGTAAATTTACAGGATATTTGAAGTTGCGGGAGATTTTTAGCAGGCAAAACTGGACAATAACTGATTTGATTAAGTAGACCTCTCTCTTTAAGATGTGAACATCACAACTGCTATATTCTTATGGTTTTTTTTATACCTAGAGGCATAATATTATCTATTGTATTTTTTCCCTTTAGAGCTTACACTTTAGACTTCTTAAAACTTGTACGTGATGCACAAAACCTTCTTTTCCAAAGAAAAAACATATTTTGTACATCTTCAGATTGTTAGGATGATAATGGTCAAGTAGAAAGACAGGGATATATAGAATCTCTGTGTTTGGTTTCTGGTAAAACGTGAAGCGCTTACATGCATCAAAGAAAACATTCTTCTTTTAAATCATACATTTCGTGCATTTCTCATGAATGCTTTCTGTTTACATAGTAGTGACGAATGTCCTCTCCCGAGCAAGAATTGTTGCATCTGTCTGTTATCCTAATAGAAAAAAAGATCCTCTTGTGGGAATAGATAATATTAATTTTCAATCTCGTTTATTATCCTTTCTTGGTTCAGTTGTGCAATAAGGTAAAGTCAGAGTAAACAAGTTACTTCAGCAGCATTTATTACATTACTTCTGTAAGAAAACAAAATATTCAAATGCCAACGTCCCGTCACTCTCAATCATCATAATCCCATTTACTTGCTTCCACAAGGCGCAAGTCGCTGTTTGTGTGGGTAACGGTTACACGTGGAAGGAAAAGGGCAATGTCTTAAATACCTAATTCGATATATTTTGTTCCTACTTATTATAGAGCATGGTTTTTTATTAGACCTGAGGTGTGTTTAGTTCCGTTTGCACCTTGTATCAACATTGTAATTAAATTGGAACGAGTCTAGGCCCCTTTTTGCTTTGCGTCGAAAAAGGCGACACAGGAAATTTGATAGTTTTCCAGACCTTCCATTAAATGATGTTTTGAAGTAAATACCTCGTCATCAACAAGTAGTAGCACAAGAAATAAGAAAATCATATTAGCTGATAAGCTACAGCGCTTAATATGATAGGAAATCTGACAAATTGAAGTCTTCCTCGCAAACAACAGAATTGTTTTGAATTTTCAGGTGTTCTTAGGAGAAATCAGCATATTTCCATTACTTGTTTATTAAATGCAAAGTTATAATTGAATATTGATTCAGGTCCCAAGAAAAGTTGAGCACTTCCTACTAAAAACCTTTTAGTCGCTTCATTTCCCAACAATTTCCTTCAAATCTAACTGACAATCAGTTGAGCCCATCTTCATGATAAAGTTTACATGGCCCTATTTACTGCAAGAGCGGACTTGCTTCTTGTAGACAAAGGAAATTGTAGCAATAATGATGATGCTATTCATTATTCATTATTGTAAAAAGGAAGTCAAGCTCGAGAAAAGCTGACAGATCCTGTTTTTTCCTTCTGAGGCAACAAAAAACTCCTTGTGTTGTAACGCTATTGCTGAAAAACTTTTTTCTTTGAAAAAAATCACACACTACAATTGCTTAAGCATCTATTTCAATTGCTCACTCACGAACATAGAGTCAGAGTCAAAATCAGAGAAAGACAAGCATCATTGAAATTGGTTCAAAAAATGGGTTGCAACATAATTCTATGTGTGCTGTTGTTGTTGATGATGAGACGATAAGAGATTTGATTCTGACCAAAAATGTGGACAATCTGTGTTGCATATGATGTCCTTATATTTCCTTGAAAACGCACGTACTTTTTATGTCATTTGCTGTGTGGTTCAAAGTCAATAGGAACAGTGGTGGGTTGACTTGACACCAAACAAAGATATTTTTACATTGCTTGAACAAAAGGATTTGATACTTTTTTTTGTCACAGTTGCTTTCGCAACGAAGAAGCAAAAACTGTAGCAAAAAAAGGGACAGAGAGAGACATGTTCTGAAATGACAAAAACGAATTGGTTGTCTTGTAAAGGAAAACCACCGTGTCAACAAAGAAAAGCCCTGAAAGCCGTGCTTTGGCCTCGAAGCAAGTTATAAGTTACGTTGCGAAATCAAATCAAATTCCAAAATAATTGTATTTTCCTTTTGAATGTGCAATAATAAAACATGCGAATCCCCAAAGTTCAAATACAATACATTTGTGATGGCAAAAGTAAAAAGGGAATACCTAAACACAATGACGTTGGATTGTCATACTATTGGCCATTATAGAAACATTTCAAAACATGAAAGAATGAATGATAGCGAAAGTGTCACTGCTATTTATTTTTGTACAATTGTACATAAATGGAAATACATTTCCCAGTGAAAAAATCACGTTTGCTGCAAGCCCACGCACGAATGAAGCATTCACATTATTTGACGTAACACCAGCAGCCAAATAGAAGCTGAGAGGAGGACAACCATTCTCACAGATTTTTTCTCTCCAGTCTTCTTTGTCATCATCTTCTTTAGCATGATCAGAATCACAAGTTGTAATAGCACCAAAAGCAGTTTAACCATTGAAAAGACATGGAAACCATTAAAGGATGAAAATGTAACAATAACAGTCCTCTTTCCGAATGTACTTTAAAGCTTACTATCATTATCATCTGCCTACTCACAACAAAACTCTGTATTCATTGTTCACGCCAACGAAAAATCTGCCATAATTTTTTTTTGCTGATGAGAGAAGAACGCCTCATCAGAGCATAGACAACGATGAAATGGCATTTGGACATTTTTTCAAACATTTGTACATGTTGTTACATAACAAGTAATTGTTGCAGTAATAGCACCCGAGTGGTAATAAAAACAAAAGAAAGGGAATCTATTTCATGGAAGCAAGGAGTAAAAATAAACGAAGCTTGACGAAGAAAATAGATGTGAAAATTTCATTGAGCAATGAGCATACTACGAAGTTATTCTTAGGCAAGTATTGAAATTCATTAAGCTTCTGTTTCGTTTACGCCCAAACGCACCCATCTATCTTCGCTGAGGATTGATAATGACAAAACAGCTCAAGAAACAAAAGGAGAAAATTGTAGTGAATGCTTAAAAGCTGAAATTTGTTGGGTGGAGGAGGAGATGTGGAAAAGCACAATGGGAATAAAAGGATCGACAAATTATTTAATGGTAGAGAGGCGTGCAATACCTAACGTATATGGGATTGGTCGTGGTTTGCAAAAAAAGTAGAGCTTGTAGTGCTCATTCATTAATTTTTTTTTCTAAATAGTACACACATTACCATTGTTTTATTAGCTGTGTTGGCAGATTGCATAGCTGAATATTAATGGTGCGATTACTTTCTACAATGTAGTCTTATTGTTGTGGCAACAATAGCAATTCTGATTTATTGCTGTTTCTTGCAAAATGGATGAGTGTTCATGCGACTTGGACGCCTAGATTGGTTCCTCCGTTCCATCAAAATAAGTTGATTAGAAACACATGGAGAAAAGCGGAAGTGAGATCATATGACATCTTGTTTAATGCTAATTTTAGTCTTTTATATTGTTTCGATGACATTTATGATAAAACGCTTACGGTATTCATATGAATGATTTCAAATAATAAGAAGGAACTGTCATTTTTCGTGTTGATTTAAAATTTTCATCAAAATGGGCTGGTAATGTTAAGGAAATCTATTGAGTTACTGGATCGAGAAAAATGATAACGAGTACTTATTCATCATTTCCTGTTATTCCATTCATATCATTATTGGAAAGGATGGAAAAAATCTGGTTGGAATTCTCTGAAGAGGAAAAACTAAACAAAATGATTTCCTTCAGGCTGTCTTTGAAAACCAGCAGTTTATTTGTTCAAGCGACCAATAATAATAGTGTGGAATGAATGCTAAAATAATCTCTAATCTGTATGTGAATTTGTGCATAAAGTAAATACATTGATTCGTATCATCCTTTCGAAATGCCTCAGTTCACTCATGCTCCTATAAAAGCTGAAGTGCTACCAGGAATTGAGAGATTTAATGGCATATTTAATCTTGATGTTAACACTATTAGTATATCAATCGTATGGAATCTGCTATGCCTGTAATCTCTTAAAATTCTGGTGAATTATATGTTTGATTACATATGTCGTGTGACTACTAGTCAGTCTGTATTTTTATTATCAGCACGGGCCATTTGTAATGCTTCTTCGTTCGTAAAACTCATACATCAAATTAAATCATCTCTCTCATTTGAACTCACAGTGTTTCTTCAAGTGGATGACTTTAAACACTCAATTTGAGATATCTAATGTGAGAGCTTTTAAGTAAAATCTATTGGATTAGATATCTACAAATGCTGTAATCTATTGGTATTCAACATGAAATTAAGGTTCGAAACAAAAATGTACAAAATGCTGCCATACTTCATGTTTAACGATATACGACGCACTTAAACCGATAACAAGTCTTGATAACAAATTTAAAGGGAAATGCTCATTGAAATGGTATAAATAAACAGAAAAATAAAATATGGTATTCATACAAATTGTATTATTGCAGTTAACTATTTCGTTAGTGTATGCGCAATGAAAAATGACATTTTAGATTACTGTATTGACATGTATTTGCAGTGAAACATGAAACGTGTAAACAGTTGCAGTCCTTCGGTCTATCTCCAAAATCAAAAAACAATTAACAGCTTACATTTCTTTCTTATCGGCTTTCTTGCACGGTTCTGTAATCAATTTAAAGTGAGCTCAAAAAAAATTCTAGGAAAGCTGCAATCTAAACATCAGTCTTTCATACAGAAAATAGAGAGAAACTGAAAACTGTGCACACATTTTTATGTTATTCATCACGATTATCTTTCCAGACATGAAATGCATTTAAAGACTTCTAGTACCGTTCCTTAATTTATCCAGTTTCAACATTAACTGCACTACTCCAGTTTCAGCAACCTCCAAGAACCTCCCAACTTTATTGCTTTTCTTTAAGCATTTTAACACATCCCATCATCTTCTATTTTAAAAGCTCTTCAGCGTTCATCCATCCTACCAGAATCTCTCTAAACATGAACTGTTATACATTCACCACCAAAACGCCATCATCGTAAAAGTCTCTCTGCAAAAAGACCTCTCAAGTTACAGAAAATCCATAAGGATCTAAAAATCTGAGCTTCATGATCTCTCTTTAGTGGAACCACATCTCTGCTTAAACAGTTACTAAATCTCTGTGTCTCTCCCTATTTAAAAAAATTCTTAATGCTCCTGTCTCATTTGACACTTAACACCTTATGCCTCTCTTAATATTGACAGCTTCATGTACGTGCGCGTAGGCCCTCCACTAGTTCAAAAACTGTGATAAGGTTGATGATGTTAAAAGAAGATGACAGACAAGTTATATGTGTATACACCAGAGAGAGAGCTTAGAAGCCTGCCTACACATTGCCTTTTTGGCCTGTGTGGATTTTAAGAGAAGTCAACAATGACAGCTTTTTACATGAAACCAGACCAGACCAGCAACATCTTCAAAAGGACTTCTGTCTACAATCGCACACAAACCAAACCACATCCACTCAATTTTAGCTAGAAACCCAGAAAAAAATCTTCCCGTGTTTTTCTCCTCATGCAAAACTGTTTATTGCTTTCGTTAGAAAATCAACGTTGTCAAGCTCCAAATCTAAATTACTCTCTTTGCCAGAGTAGATCACAGAAAAAAATCGGGATCAGTAAACATAATCTTTTTTCTGTCTCTCCGCGAGACTGTCACCATATTGTCCATTTTTTCATCTCGTTTTCTCTCCTTTCCTTCTTATTCTCCACCAGCAACTGTTTTTTTCACTCTTGGTTGATTTTTGTAATATGATCGTACTTTCTGATAAGAGTAAAGACAAAACCATTCCACTTGTCTCTACGCACACACACACTTCGCTTCCTCGTTGTCGGGCTCAACAGCACTTGCTATTCAGCCATCAAGATTACTTCTTTTGCTCGACTAAAGTCTTAAAACACTTGAGTAAACAGTGAGTACCCTTATCCAAGTTGACTCTCTCTGTGAATTCCTCTTTTTCTGTGGGATTTCCATTGTTGTAGTGGACACTCAAAGAAACAAGTGATATTTTTCCTATTAGTTTCGCTGGAGAGATTTTAATATAGGTAGGTAGGTAGATATAAAATACAGAGAGCGCTTTTATTGCTTTACAATGTACAACATTCTTAAAAAAAGGAAGGATGAACAAAATATTATAGAGTTTTGCTTTCTATATTTCTGAATCTATTTTTAATCATTATTTAACAGTAACGGAAACAACAACTAGTAGTTCATTTAATGTATTGATTATAATCAAATTGAGTTGGCCTTTACGTCATTTATAATAACAGTGCTTCAAGGAGCTTTTATTCCCTCCCATTGTATGGTTTCTTTTTTCTTCGATTACTTTCATGACAGTTTCTCTTTTTCTACTCACTATTCAAACAATTAGATTTCCAGGTAATGTGGAAAGCTCTCTTGTTGGCTTGGAATGCTAACAATAACATTGTAGAGATTAGAGTGTGCGTACACGGAGCAATGTCCTCGCTCGCTGACAGATAAGTAGAGAGACATGTATTGATCCTGTTTTGGAGATTTTTTCATAGAATAGTTTGTAGTTAAAATAGTCCTACTCATCCTAACTTTTCTGACGAAAATTTATAACATGGAATTACAGTGATAGCAAGAAGTGGTTATTATGACTTATGGAGATCAAGCCGAAAATCGGCGTATATAAAAAACATTATTGAAGATTTCGGATTTACATCATGCAAACATACCTTTGTAATTTCCACCGCATTGGCATCTATTGGTGTAGTTTTTTACTTTGGCTCCACCTCACTTTTAAACACCTTCAAATGCTTTCCCGTTTTATTTGTATTTGTGGCATAAACAGCAGCAATGCTTTGCCAAAATATCTTTGTGGTGAATGCACTCAATCAATTTATTGCGTATTATTAGGCACGCTTATATGTAAACAACTCAAGGGAAAGCACCCAATGAACTTTTTTTTCACTATATTGTATCGAGTAACGGAATAACGAAAACATCTGCCAAAACAGCGTTACTCACAGAAAAAACTCACATTCGCACTGAGTTCCACCGAAAGGTAAACCAACATGAAGATGAAGACGCTTGACAGGAATAAACATAGCAGAAATACATTTCCTGGTAGTCTCGAAACAAAATTAGTCTCTTATTATGGCTTCATTTGTAACACTACTACTTATTTAATGACTCTTACGAAGTAATACTTTTCTTTTCTTTTTTAATGTCTGTTCTCGATTCCACACGAGCTGACACAATGTCATCATCATAACATTTAGGTATGTACATATTTTATCAATTCAATTATTATCATGGGAGAACGGCGAATAATAGTACATGGCATAGGCATACATACTATTATGTTTATATTAGCCTTCCAAATATTTTTTGCACAGCATGTCGTTCATCAGCGCATGCATAAAATAATTGACAGATTGTCATCACAACAAATCCCACCTTTTTCCCATCCAGAGAATTTATTGATCAAATTTTGTTCCAAACAAACAGAGGTTCAAGTGACAACACTTATTATCCACATTATCAGCCAACAATAAAAATCTCTTATGGTCATACGTCAGCTTTTCCATTAATACGCAGAGTAGCACACTTTCTTTTGTTTTTTGTTTCACTCTCTTTTTTCCTTGTCATTATGATCATGTCACCCGTCAACTTTATTTCTTTTCTTTGTGAGTAACTACCAATAACAAATCATTACACGCGACACACACATACACACACACCTGTAAAAACCTGATATGCTGATGACAACACTATAACACCAAGGGTGACCATGATATCTCTTCACTCATCCAGAATGTCATTCTCTCCCAGAGAAGATCACACACAGATTAGCAGGTAAACTTACTAAAAAAAACTGCTGGAGATTACCAAGTAATCTTAGAGCTCTCGCATGAAAACAAGTTGGAAACCGAGTCTTATTTGCGACTGCTCATATCTTTGTTAAATTCAAGTGTGCCATGTTATCTCGCCTCAATAACAAATTATTATTGCTCTACACTATTTTTATAGTTATTACTTACATTTTTGTTATCACATTTATGTGTGGTTATAGAAAACATGGTTGTGCTAGAGTGAGCCCTTATTCAACAAACAACTTTATTTCCCAGACCACAATAAATGGTGCTGGTACTTGGTTAACTTTTGCATGCACAACTATCAAACCAGGCATCATGCACATATTTTCATGATAGATATCACCACTGAAACTTGCTACATGAAAATGAATAGCCGACATCTAGACGACGTCTTCTCCGGCACACGGTACATTTTTTTGCAGTAAAAAAGGTACACAGCACACACACATTCTGCATACAATGTTTTAAAGGAGAATAATAGCGTATACATTTTATTGCTAATATTTTTCCCCATTTTACATACGGGCATGTAAAAAAAGCATGTGTAAAACATGAACAATTCTTTGGTGTGGGGAGCGAGAGAACAAGAACAACAAGGAGAAGTATACATGCATTAGTTATAGTGCATGTTGTCGCTGGTATCATAATAATAACGAGTAGTAGCATATACGAGTTGGTTTTTTAGCAGAAGGGAGATTATTTTTTTCTGCATGAACATTGATCATGAGAGAGTTGGAGGTGAAGGAGATAAGGAACTGCTGCTCTCTGTGTTCGCTGGTGCTCCTCCACTCTTCTTGTTTACTTGGAATTTGCGAATGAGAAATATTCTATTTATCCTCGATTCTTAGCTACTCGCTCGTTTCGTTCCTCACAGCGTTTTTGGCAAAAACAACAACTCAAAACTTCAAACTTGGTTTCTTATTCTTGCTTGCTTCACAGTTTTTTTTTTCATGGATGCCCTTTTTCCTTCTTGACTGCGATCGCAAAAGTTGTATGGGATAAATGGGAAAAGGCAGTATATCATAATAATAAAATCTAATAAATGATAATGGAGAGTTCAAGGTAAGCCAAGATAACATGCTTGCTGCATTGCTGCAAAAATCTCAATCGCAATTTTTCGAATTTACCTTCCAGAAATGCACAAGGAGAGGAACAAGAGGATTTTAAAAATGCTTGCTTGACTATAATGCAAAAATTTGTTGCTACTAGCCATAATAGCCATTACCCTTGTCTTTTATAATAATCGCACTGATCTCGTCGTCATCTAAATAAATGGAAGATAAGGCAAGACATGAAGTTACTCATGTTTCTTCCTTCATATCTGCATTAGTTGATCAACAGGCGCAACAAGAATTCCGATTTTTTCGTATCCATTTATTTTGCTTTTTACATTATTGGTAGCATCAGCAATACTACAAAATGGACATGACAAATATTAAGTGTGCTAAGAAATGAAAAAGGAAGATATATATTAGTTTTTATTGCAATAGAGAAAAAAAATCTTGTACTTTCAAAAAATAAGAGCACGTTTTTTTTATCTCTCTCACATGAAGCATTGTTATTACCCCTACTTCTGCTGGCTGTGTACTAGAAGATGATTATGTTTGCTCTATCATCCATGCGTTCCCATTTACTAGTACGCGACATCTTTATTATCACAAGAAATCCCTTTTCTTGGGAGAAAGAAATTCCACTGAGAGATGACAAGCCGCTGATGATCATAATGATATTAGCTATTATCATCGTACTAAATGGAATTAGCGGGTAATAACAAAAATAAAATTATGTCCAACGGTCCTGTTAAGCTTCCATGAAAGCGGTAAGTGATACTTAAAAACTGATAATAAATATCAAAATAAAAATTAGTATATTATCATGTAAGTCAACAAAAAAACTGTGCTCCTCATCGAGATTACTTATGTATTTGCTAAAACTACTCGGCCAACAAAGTAGGCAGAGAGCAACTTGAAAGTTGTTGCGTAAGTGTGCAAATATTACTGTAAAAACGAGATCACTTAATAAAAAAAAGCCCCAACAAGAGGGATCAGAAGAAGAACAAGCAAACATAATCTCTTGACATGACGAGCATGAAGGGAAAAAATATTAAAGGAATAATTGTAACATGGAGTGAAACAACATGTGTCCTTTTCCTTCACATCAACTATGAAGCGTATCATCAACGAAACCAGTTGACTCTCTAAAACATGCTTTGCCTATATACTTTTCTACTATTTTATCTATGATCTTTTGCTAAGCCAATAAATTCCACACTTTCGGGTGTCGCGCAGCAGAAAAAAAAACATTAATTTCATTTCGTATGCCTTTATTAAGTGTAAACTGGCTCTGTTAAAATGATGAATACATTAGTTGATTAGGGTGGTTGTGTGAGATGTAGAATGGGAAATATGAACTGAAAGAATGCTCATGTTAAAAGATACGTGCGTGTGTGTGTTCAATATTATTCGTGGTATAGTAAATATTGTTATTATTATATTATTATTATTATTATTATACTTGTGATTTGTTGGGCCGTGCTGTGTGGGTGTGGATGTGAGTGGCAGGGACCAGGCTTTTTGCAAGAAATGTTTACGACGACGACATATATACCTTGTATCATAGACATATAATATGAATAATGAATATTTATTGTATGAATCTTTTTTTTTATTATTATCTGTCTGTAAGGTTAGCTTCTCAGAAATGTGGAGTTACTCAAAAGATGAGAACTTATTTATTTTGACCAGGCCGGGAGGAGAACAGAATAGACAAGGCATGTGTGTACTATGTACCATACTATTTGATGACGATCGCCATTTCACAAAGAAAATCATGCATCGCGTATTATTATTATGGGTTCTGCTATGAAAAATAATGAAATTGTTTAAGGAATGGACAATAATAGTAATGAGGAGACCTTAGACACACCAAACAACCAAACCAAACCACCACATCACTCAAGTTGATGATCCTCGCCTTGTTTGTCGTAACTAATTTTAATATTAATTCAGGATAGAAAATTTTCACAGGAATTTTACATAATCTTCCTATTCCAATAAAAGTTTGAGAAGAAACAAACCCGACCAGAGAGAGAGTGAGGACCACGACCACATCGCCATGCCACACCAAAACATTCTCTTTATCTTTCCTCCTTACTCTTCTTCTTCTTGAGTAGGCTCTCGTAAACTTACGCAATCTCAAGAAAAACTCTGGTAGTATCAGCAAAATAAATCTTAAGGTTCTTTCCGTTGCCATAACATTTATCTTGGCTTCTTCATCGATAACTTTTTTCGCTCTGCGAACAAGCCAAAAGTTAAGATCATGGTCAAAAACCGGCAATAATCTCAAGTCATGATGAGTTTAAGCAGAGGCTCTATATAGTTTCGATATAATATTGATTTGACAAAAAATATAGTAATGTTTTGATCAAAACGTTGCTGTTTCATGTCAATATTTCAAAACAAAATTCCACAAAAGTGGAACAGCCGCCTTAGCGGAAAATATTGGAGCTTGCTCATCTCCTCTTCTGTTAATGTTTATATCTACCTAAAAGAAACACGACATGCGTTGAGAAACCAGTAATCTGAAAAATTAAACGGAGAGGTAATAAAAGTCATATTTTTTTTCGCTCGTAGAGACTAATAAATTAATAAAGAAAAAAATACATTACAAGGACAAGGATTTAAGTTTGAGAAGCCTTGCTTGTCCCAAGCTCTATAATTTCCTTTAACCGATCATTCCACAAAGAGAGATCTGCAGAAGGATATCTCTACTCTGAAGTCAGTTTCCTCTTTGATTGATGTGCACCACTCATCTACATTCCATCCCAGACTGAAATTGACAGACTCCTCCACCATCTCAAGTCAGCCAAAAAAACCAAACCAAGCCACCATCGCAATGAGATGAAAAAATAATAATATTTTAGTAGCCTTTTATGCACGTAAATCATTATTACCGCATACCTTTTTTTTACCTACCTACCTGAATAAAATATTCTCTCTATCAAAAATGCATAGGCATATTGAGTTAAAGGTAAACATGCAATTTCTGCATAGTTGCTTGACAGTCTAAAATATTTTTATATCTTTGTCCTCTTCCAAATGTGAAGCTGTAATGACGACAACGCGCACATTTTATTCAATATGAATAGAAAAAAGATGCTGCTGGTGTACACAGAATCCTGAAAATAATCAGGCATCTTACTCACTTGGCATCGTGCTCCATCATAATAATGATACCTAATCACCATTCCTTCCCAAAAAAACCACAGGTTTTAGAAGAGAGAAATGCGAAAACATGTGCCTTAAAGCCGAGCGCACACTAGCTTTGCTGATAATCAAGATCACAGCAGCACCAGCAGCGTCGTCGTGATGGTGATTATGTTATCTTCTCTGTTGTGTGTGAATGGTTTTTCTTTTTGTATCTTTGACGATTCACGGATACGCGAATAACGAGAGGAGAAACGGAATGAATAGGAGAAGGGAGAGATGGAGAGAATGTGAATAAAAAGGAATAAAAAAGCATGCCAAAACTATGTTTCTGTAATGAAGATTCGGAAGAAGCAAACCAAAAGACTTACAACAGATGTAGGCAGACGTTCTCTCTATATATAATTGCATTGTAGAGAATCTGCAAACCAGGGTGATATAATGGGCAAGATGAGTTTGCGAGTGGAGTAAACATGTGCCATATTGAAGTGCCTAATGAAGCCTTTTGTCGTATAGAGCATAATGGTAGCCTAAGACTAAGGGGATAATTGGCGTTTACAAAAGATCTCTTGCAGCTATTCTTTGTACTGCTGGCAAACTTAATTTTTATAAAGGTTTCCATTGGGAATCTATTGACTTATAGTTAGATAAGCACAGGAATACTGACCAAACCCTTGACCTTGAGTGTCTTTAGCTTTGTATCTAGAAATTATTTTGTAAATAAATATAACTTGTTCGTTCTTGTCATTTCAGTGATAAATCACTCTTTTCTAAATGGACACACAGACGGACAGACAATTTGGAAAAAGTAATCCTATAAAGTATCTACAAACCTCCGAACATTATATCATTGTGAACATGAACATAGTATCCTCCTTTTGTGGCTGAGTGTGGCATTATTGGCATAAATGCTCGCTTACAATGCACACATGTTACGCTCGCTATAATAGCTACAAAGTTACAACTTTACAATGAGCCACAGATACATAGTAACATGTAGTTATCACGATGTTTATATCAAAAAAATACTACACAAGAGAGCATCATCGTCAGAGAAGATAGAGAAGCAGTATAACATTTTAGCAGCAAGCGTTACATGCCATTCTATTATCATCATCGCGATCGTCATCATGATCATATAGTATCGCAGTCCTCAGCAGAATATATAGCAAGAGCAGCGTGCAAAAGTAAAGAGTAAGCAAAGTGGGATCTTGAGCAATGATGCTAATAGCAATTCCAAGAAGACTTGATTCAACAGAAGAACGAAATGGATGGACGACGGAAAGCAGAAAGAGAGAGAGAGACAGGCTAAAAAACTAGTCTCCTTTTATTCCTTAACTCTTTTTTGCTTGTTTCTCTTTTATGTGTGAGGATTCAATTCGTATTTTCCACTTCTCTCTTCTTTTTTACTGTTACAAAACCTACTAGATATACAGAAATATATAAATTTTGTGGCTATAGTAGGTCATCCCTTCCTTTTACCACTTTATCGGAAAGATGGACAGGTAAAATAGAAAGAGAGGATTTTGATGACTTTTTTAATGGATGAGGAGTAAAAAACGCGAACGACATTTAAATCAATTTTTGCATGGCAATCATATTGTAAGAACAATTTTGTAAACTGCGTATTTTGCTGAAAAATGTTGATTATTTTTTTGTGCAAAGTTGTAAAACTTTGAGATAATTGCTATCCAAAATACGTAGAGACTATAAAACAAGCAATGGGACAGTACTATGTAGCAGGTTAGCATTCCAATTTGCATAATAAGATATTCATGGCTATCTTTTTCTTGAGCGTATAATGTATTCTTAGAGCCTTGCGGCTTTTTATGGTTTTTTCCTCCTGATCATCTTCATTGCATAACATTTTTGAAAGGGTTAAAGGGAAACAGGAGTTCGTGGTAGGAGAATGGCAATGAATAGCTGTCCTAACGATATTGGCGTATCATAAAATTTGTGGAATTGTCAGCATCATATTTTTTGAGTTGCTACTTGGTTGAAAGGATGTAGGGATTCCGGATTCGGCATTTGCAGAAAGACAATTGCGAAGTTATGGCTGCATTAATGTACAGTACATAACACTGTATGCGTACGACTTCACGAATTTTATTGAATTTCGAGAGCTACCAAAAATAGGCATGAAGAACGCTATTTAGCTGGAAATGATCTGCATTCGGGAAAAAATGCATAGAAATGACAAAAAACATATTTGATACAGAGGTCAAGAGAATGGTGCATGGTTTGCTTTTCTATTAAAATGATGTCACTTATTTTGCAATACCTATTTATACAACAGACTTCTCATTTGCAATTCACCCTTTTTTATCCACAAATTGTGCAAAAAATTGTTGGTCTCGTGAAAATGTGACAACGATGCGTGTAATTAAACTATTTACAAAATTCGCGATTTTGAGAGGTCAAACTTTGCAAATAATTCGTTTGGAGATGAATGGTGTTTCCACGTATGTAATGGTAAATGGTCTAACATTCTCTTTGTCAATTTCAATACAAGCAGCATTTAATTTACATGCATCGATTTTGCTCCTTTTTCCTTCATGATCAGATGTAAAAAGACTACCTGGAAAGCGAATGGTTTCGGGTGTTCCTGCTCTTTTGTGCGCATATTTATTCTAGTAATCGATATTTTTAGCCTTCACATTTTTCATACTCAAGCGTTTCAAAATCGTCAGACCTTGAGTTCTTATGAATTTCATGATTTAAAAATTCTATACAGTTCATCGAATACCTATCTATACCTTATCCCTTATCCTTTCATGTTGTCAGTTGTCCCATTCCAATTTACTACCTACCTGTCCGTGACAGTAAGATAGAATTGCAGTCTATTATTGTGTTCGCATTTATTAATATTTTGTATGGTCAATCGTGTAAATAGTCGTACAACTTTTTAATTTGTTGAGTTTTACTATTGCACAAATTAGATAATAGTTTGAACGGGTCAAATCACAAAAAAAAATACTGTTAAGTAAACTTCACCTTTTTAAAAATTGAAAATTTCCAGAACGCAGCGCAAGGCTGAGATGAAGTATATGGTGCATTTTATTCCAGGATTCAGAAAATTTAGCTTCAAAACGCAAGGACGAGAATGATCACATTTGGAATTGATCCGGTTTAAGATTTCGTAAAGCATGCGTTTATGAATTAAACAAAACTGCGTAAACGTTTGCGCATCACAATAGAAATAATAATATGCATTTAGTACTGCACTGACATCAGTGGCATCATCTCAATTTTAATAATAATGGAAATGGAAGCCATCCCAGAAAAAGTGCGCAACTAGCCAGAAGCTAGATTTCGAAACAGTTTGAAATTGAAATATATGAATACTTAATTCACCTACTTTTCTCGACACATTTGAGACGTTGCAATTTCCTTTCAAATATTGTGAAACTGGTAAGTCGTAAGATGCCTACACAACATTTGTTTAACACCACCCACCAAGTTTCATTGTTGCTCAATACTACCTAAATTAAATTAATCTCCAGATTTCATACTTTATGCCATATTAAAACAAGATAATGACCTCAGTAAGGCTTTGTCGTTAAATATGCGACGCACGTGTCATTGTCTTACAATCAAGACATCAATCTTTTATGTTGTTGAATAAAAAACTAATAAAAAATTCCAGCATGCTTACCGATTATTCCTTATTCCTGATGCAGACCTGGCACAGATGACCTTCGGAAGAAGTGTAGAATCTTAACTTTAAACTTTTAATGTTCAAGGAAACAGGAAACTTGATGAAAATCCAATGTCCTTCCAACCAATTAAGTCAAAACACAAGCAAATTATGTGGATTACATCAGTAGTCAGAATGTCGCTATTAAATGTCGATACCAATTCATCGTACAAAAAATTGCAAAGTAGAACCACAATTAAATGTTGCACGACAAGAGTTTATGGTTGAATTGCGTCAAAGTTGAATAACCGCGTTAGTTTCTCTTGATGAAATATTATGTGGAAAGCACCAAAATTTTATGACTTACATTACGACTTCGTAACAGCTTGTCTTTTTACACAAACGTGTCCAGAAATAGACAGAGCAAAGGTACTTTTGTTGTGATATAATTACGTCATTGCTGAGTTACATTTTGTAACTATAACAACTAGTTCATATTCGTGAATATTGACGGACATTTAAACCAATAATTGATATGCAATTATTGCAATTATTGAAAAATCACAGGTCACAATCGGTTCTTCTCTCGAAACTAATCTTCACCTTTTTATTTAACGTCTTACTTCACCATTACAAATACTAGCAATAATGCTACTGGTCAGTAATAATAACTGTTGTTCTGAGCTTTCTGCCATTTCCTTTAAACTTGTTAAAAATAAAGATGACGCACAAACTTCACACCAATCCATTCCCTCCTCCATAATTTCTCTACTGACTTTAAGTTTTTGCGTATTCACTCCATAAATATATTAGAATAATAGCTTATTTCAAACAATGAAATCATCAACAATTAATATTCATCACTTCACAAATTCTCCACCTTTCCAATCCCATCTCAACAAAGTTCCCACTCCCAACTAAATAAATTACATATTAATTCCTTTTAGCACAAATTGCGTAACCCTTTCTTTCCAACCCATCTTATTTTTTTGCACTCTCCAAACTTCAGGGCACTTTTTACTTTCTCCGGAAAAAAAAATCTATATATCTCTTCCTAATTGTTCCCCCTACTCTGCTGACTCACACGATGATCACATCGCACACACTTATCACCTTATATGAAAAAATGCAATGTTAATTCTAATTTTTGCACAAAATTGTCCGAAAGTCGGCACACCAAAATAAAGTCTCCATATTCCTTGATGTCCGTGTCGTGTAAACGTGCGTGTCTCTCTCTCCACTGCGGTCTCTCCAATATAAGCAGCTCCTTTCTCCTGATCAGCTGCCTTTATTGTTATTATTATGATCTCGCGTAAAAGATATGAGTTTAATTCAATTCCAAGAAGGGATTATGCGGGATCTCTGTCGCTTTCCTTCTCCTCGCTGCTTTTTCTCAATGGAGCAAAAATGTACACACATCCCGAATACTCTCTCTCTCTCTTTGCTCATGTGTGTGCCTCTGATAGTTTTGCTGTACGCAATAAAATGTTTTATTGGAAAGATATGAAAGTAGATGGGATGTTATGATGGTGAAAGAAGTAGTGCAAAAATATGATCTAAAATAGTAGAGAAGAGAGTGAGCAAGAGAAAAAGGGTTGACTCTCTGTTAAAGTTTGCTCAGATGAACATGATGATGATCATGGTCAACATGAAATAAAAACATGTTTGATGCCTCAAGTTATTATTGCTTGCCTACCTAGTATAAATATTATTATGTGCCTATATATCTTTTAACCCTTTCGTTTATGTATGTAGATGTAGAAGCAAAAATCATTTTTGCTCTCTTCCAGCATATAACCCTTTTTGTGTGTAAAATGGTAGTAAAAAGAGCATAGGAGAATATGCCTGAAAGAGCAAACAAGGTTATCATTATTATTGTTTGCTGCTTCTCTACTACATGATATTCGCATAATATGAAAGTGTGTGGTAGTTTTTAAAGGATTTTTTAGAGATGCATGAAAGGGTATGGGTGTAATGCGCATTATGTATTTTATGGTGAATGTTGGTGGTTGTATGCATTTATGCTGCCGCATGTGCTTTTTAAGCGATGATATTGGTTTTATTATGGGTTTTCTAATGTTTTAAGTTGATGTCGTATGGTCGTAATGTGTAGAGAGGGCCATGTGTGTGGATTTTGCTTGGAAGGAAAAAAGAGAGAGGAAGATTGATTGTAAAGTTGAGAAAAGACTGGGAGAGCCACCTGTGCATCTTTTGAGAGAAATTAGATGAGTTTATAGTGTTGGTTTCGAGTAGTTCGAAAAAGTCAAGAGGTGGCGAAAACGGTTGGGACAAGAACGGTTTGAGCTTGCGAAAGATGTGCAGTGGGTAGATTGGTAGATATGGAGACAAAGATAATTTATGTGAAGGCTGAAGCATGATGCATTCTAGAATAAAATGTGCCTTTGTGTAATGAAACGATACTTGTAAAGTCGTTGATTTCATTAATTGATTTAAAGTGCTTGCACTTGAACAAAGTTCAACGATTGTGTTTGAAGTAACTTTTTAAATACGTATAGTCTTTTTTACGAGTAGGTATTCAATAAATAGCAAATATATTTGTGTATACTTTTGCAATGAGATTAAAATATTTTAAATGTTTTATTTGCTTCATTAAATATAAAGTTGTGCTCAAGAAATTGTACTTTGGGTACATGAACTGTGAGACGGAGAATGTTGCTGCTGAAGCTTTTGGTTCATTGCCTCAGGTTAGTGAAAGAAGACCTGTTAAAAATATGACGATGTTCCATGAGTCACCGGAGTGGGTTTTTCATAGGAATTTACATGCTTCCTTTGCTCGCATGTCCATCTTTGAAGAAAAGTTGGAACTTGCAACTGGAAAGGGAATGGAATGTAGGTAGATGCAACTTGCTTACATAGACGGCGTGCCATGTGATAATTTCAGGGAAGAATATAAAATTGTGATTGCCTTGCCACTATTATTGCCAGAATCATGTACTACACATACATAAAGCAAACAAAGTACCCAATGCAATGTAAACCCACAAAATCCTGAATACATTTTAGCCGAAAAAATGAAATGTAATTGCAAAACGTATGAAAAATCACTTTTCAGAATTCCGAGTATTCCGACCTACCTACTTTATTATCATTCTTTTAAATTGTCCGTTTCTATCAGCATGTGCATACCTCTAATGGAAATACAATTGAATCACGAATGCTGCATCAACACAGAGTCCACGTTAGTCAATGCGAAGACGACAATTCTAGAAATGCTAAACGACTTCTTGGAATCCTTTTGGCAAACTCTAGAACTGCAGATGAAGATGGAGAGC
>JAQIXW010000146.1:0-44698 GCA_034700685.1 Willowsia buskii | reverse complement strand
CTGCAACAGACATCAACAGACACTATAATAAACTGTCGTTAACGGAGTGCCGAAGGCACTCAGTAAAAGCACGTAAGGCAACTACACATAGAAACTGACCAATAATCAGGTTGACGTATAACCTTCGAACACTGGTCAGTTTAGTTTCTTTTATTGGTTCTATAAGGCACCAGATTTTTGGTTGATAGAATTCATCCAAACCGTTTCGAAAATGTTGCAAGGACAGACAGACATAACATGTCTTTAGAATTGCTTGCGCTATTTAATAACAGCTACTAGTACTATTTTATTCACGACAATTTCCTTCTTTTATCTAGACACTCCAATATCATCCAAAGTAATATTGTATAAAATAAAAAGTAAAATTTTCACAAGACAACATTACTTTTATCAGTGCAGCAGTAACACTAACCAGCTCCATTTCTATCACAAACAGTGATACAAAGATTCCGTAATACCAAACTCACCAGACTGCTGATTTGAACCTGAATCTCGCTACAGGGCTTGTTGTTATATCAAATCTAATATTGGAAACGATCCTCCAGTGCAACTACATAGAACAACGAAATTACAAGAAGCAACAACAAATACACAATATAGCCTGCAAGCAAGTAAACTTAAGAAAAAGGAAAAACTTTCGAAAGAGACTAAAAGGCATATACTCTCCATGATCCATTGTATTCGACATAAACCTTTAGTAAATAAATGGTAGAATATACAACAACATTATAAAAATAACTGTTTACTGTACGCTCGCTTGTCCAGTAGTAGAACCAGTCTGGCAGCATTTATATGAAGACTTCTAGTCACAGTAACATTTGGGAAAAGTATACGCTCGCTTTAAATTTTTAGATTGAAATTTTTCCTGTTCGAAGAAAGGAGATCTTATGTTTCGTATTGTTTGTAAGGCAAGAGTCAGCAATAGCAACAAAGAAAACGGAATAAAAACCCGAAAAATGGCAACTATAGGAAATGTCTTTTTACTGGCAAGAGATTCCTTGTTTAGCCATTCCTTTCTATAACAGTTTGTCCTGGACTGGCATATTAAAGGAGTGAAACAGCATGAAAAGGGAATGCTTCAATCGGACAATTTCTTCAGAAGACTGGTGTTCTGGGTAGCAGTGGTGGTGGTGGTAGAGAGAAAGCGTTGTAGCGATGTAGGAGAGTAAGTAAAATCATAAGTACATACTTTTACTTTTTTTATAACTATGCCGCTTACATTGGCAGTCATGGTATTTCTAGAGTACATTTTTGTAGAGTCGTGAATAGTTTACGAGTCTTGGGTCAATGTAAACCTTTGGTGAAATGTATTTTACTGACAACGAGACAAACATGGTAGGAAAAATATGTGCATCTATCTGTACTACTGGTACAACCATTTACTTTCGTAGGAAGTACTTTTGAATGGTTGATATCGAATCCAAAATGTAATATTGGTCAACAAGTTGGATATTGAAGATATTATTGTCGTTTGTAAAAATGTAAGCAATTGAATTGCTATTTTGTTGAAGGTTGGTAGGTTTATGATATTTTTTAAAAGTTGCATTTGATAGTTGTCTTCTTGCTATACTGTTGTTAGTACATTCATAAAATGCGAGCATCGGGTATCGGGTTCATCCTGCTTCATTCAGCATATACATTTAGCATTTTAATGAATGAATAAATTAACTACCTAAATTGGTAGAATTTTGTTAGATATAAAATAATGCAAATTATGTTTTTACTACATATTTTCTCTAAACGCTAGTGTACACAAAACACAATCAACTTTAATAACTAAACATGAAAATGAATTTGATGATTTCTTCGTCTCTCACTTTCAGACTTACTCAAACAATCAGTATTAACATAAACTACTGACAAAAGCAACTATTTTTGCATTGCTAGAAGCATTAAATTTGCTTTTGCTTATACTCCTGCACTAGTAATTAGTTATTCATGCTTTTATAGTATTCCGATATTTTACCTCGAACCAGGTCTTCTTATACTAGCTGTACCAATCATAGCTGTTGTAGCAATCATGCAAGTATTACAACTGGTTGTTAGATGGGTTTAACCCTCTATAATCGTAATTAATAGAGAACCTTGTAGTCATGTCTGTCATTTATTCACTAAACAAAATGTAAGCAAAGTGAAATTGTTGTGTGGAGATCAATTCATGATGCTGATACTTGTCGTTAACACTTTAACTTCTTATTACTGCAAACTTTGAAGAATCCTATAAGTAAGCTATACATAACACGGTAATGATGCCTTCAGTAATGCTATATTGTTAATGTTTTTACTTTCGTAAAATGTCTGCCAACAAACTCGACAATTCCTTTGAAACAAATTTTGTTTACAAAATTTTGCCGTTGTTGTTATTTGCGTATTTATTCATTTTAATAATATCTATCAGTATATCTTATAGCTCGACATCTGTCAAATTTTCTAAAGACGTTGTTCCAATGAAGATAACTGACATGGGTACTATTCTATTTCTGACATTTTTTGGTTCCCTTCTTTAGTCTGCATTTTCATATATGTTCACTTTTCTTATCGTGATTGCAAATGAAGAGCATTGTGGTGGCACGTGTACAAACATATATTTACACACATAAAAGCGCAAGTATGTATACGTTTCTGGGGTTTTCAAAGATTCAAAGATTCCATTGTCTGGATCATTCAAACATTTTTGTCCCTCCAGCAGCAGGGTTTCATCTTGTTTTCATTCTAAAATACGGAGATGTAGTAAAGCGTCCAAAACAAGGATGTATGGTTATATAACTCGGTGGCTAAGCAATATTATTCTGAAAGGATCAACAAGAAAAAATAATCTTGCCACAGTGCTTTCTCTGCTAAAGCTGTATTTTAAAAGTAATGCAATATTGCATCGTATTTTGGTTAGTCCAACCATGACAATATTTACGGAATGGGAATGCGTCAAATAAGCACATAATATTATGGAAAAATGTTTCAATGTGTTTTGGTAGATTGCATTGTACAAAGACATTTTGCAGTTTTTATGCTATCTTGCCTTCAGCCATAGTGACATCACATGCTGTACAGTTACTTGAGCCGAGTCTGATCATCCATAGATGATCGTCTTAAACAAAATGATGCTCGCTTCAGTGGTGAAGAACTAGAGATGTCACTGTTCGTATCGCTTTACTGGAATTTAGTTCCGCCATGACTGAGGGTTGCACTTTCCATAATATCTCTATTTCCAGATTATTATGTTGCCATAAAAGACTTCAGTTGTCTCTGAAAACTTCTTTATCGCAGTTATACAGGATCCTCAAATGGCGAAATAAGTTTCCATGTATAAAATCCCTGCACTTTATATCTTATTATGAGGATAGATTATGAATATATACAACAATCTAAAGATTTTAATAGCAATAAATATTGGATTGACATGTATTATCTAATTGTATTAACAATTCGGCATTACATCAATCTCCGATTTTCCAGACGTTTAATTCATAGAATTCGTGCTAGACGTAGAGTGATGTGCCTGCTAGTGGTATTGTTGGTGATGTGAACTTCATTCATAAGTTTCCTTAAATGACACAATGGTCATTCTGGAGCATGCAATTGCACTAACTGGTAGTATTTCATATTATATGTGATGATAAGAATCATCGTAGTGCCATGGTAAATATTGGAAGCCAAAAACTGTCTGCAATTTTCTGAGTTTAAACAAAGTATGCAGTATGATTTAAGTGAGATACTCGCTAGAATTCTAAATGAAAACTGTTTCAAAATTTGTAGTAAAGTAGGTGATGAGCAGATTAACAGGAAAGGGTTAAATAGAGCTGTGTGCAGGGTTAGATATAATTTATAAGATTACAGCTTTCGCATGAATGGCTTTCCTCAAGGCATTTAAATGCCATTCATCATGAAGAAGTATAACATGCTCTACTGTCGAATGTACCTTTTATTTACTATTCCTCTGATACTTTCTACAATATCCCCTCCAATTTCCTGATCGGAAATCCCATTTCTCACAACTGTGCACCATTAATCACAACAAAGGGCGAATGAAGGGTCGGCTGGAGAGAGTGAGAAACCAGGAGAAAGTTATAATACCATAAAAATGGCCATAGTCATAATACATATATTTATTTACAGTGAGAATGGACTGTTCCATTCCTTTTACGCCGTAAAAAATCTCGAGTTAGTATGAAGGCAGAGAGAAAACAGCACAAGTGCTATGGTCCAATAAATATGATTTACTGTTGGTCAGAGAGGTAGCATGCACATTTTAAAATAATAAAGTCTAAAATACTCTGGGGAATCAAAAATACATTACAGAAAGTGACTATTTATACAGAAGAAAGAGATTGGGTTGGGTACGTAGGTACCTTTCAAAATATTTGAGTTTGGAAGCATCGCGAACGAAGTTTCTCTCTGTAACAAATTGTTCTTTCTTATGTAGTCTACGACACATTTTACTCGCGACAGTTGCAACTTGTTTCCTACAAATAAAACATTAGCTGAATAGGTTAATGAAATGAAGTCACATTGAAATTTTAATGAAGTTTGATAACGCAAAGTTTATAGTTTACACACTAAAAGTTTCCAATGTTGCAGATAAACTGCAGTACAACACATTTTCCAATTTACAAAAAGCAAACAGTTTAGACACACCAAGGTTTGATAGCAAGAATAAACTAGTTATAAAAATATATGTGTCGTTTTACCACGTTTAGAATTCGATAGCGAAAAGAAGGAAATTCCTTTTGTTATGGAATTTTACCTGAACCAGTCTACAAAGAAAAGAAGAAGAATTCACTGATATCTCATCTCATATCCACTAATAGACATTACAAAAGGTTCCCTTGCACTGGTCAACTATCCAAGCCACCTTAGCCGTCTCTGACCGCAAAACCCACTTTATTTTCTGCTTACTTCCCATTGTATCACGTAAGACACTATAATACAACATGTTCCTTCTCCTACGTTGGGGCTTCCAAATACCTATGCTACTGCAATCGAGATGGAGGGTTAGTAGTGGAATAGGAAGAGGTGAAAGGATGATCTCATCTTAAAAAATTCTTCTCTACATAGATATTCGAGCCTTGCAAACATATAGCTCTTTTCGCGATCAACATCACCATCATCCATCGTCATTATTGTTATTATTCCTATCACTGTGGCTGTGTAAAAGGAGTTGCTAGGTCATATATTAAAAGAGTATCTTTTTATCTACGACGACACTCAACTCCTTTAGAATATAAGAAGACGCTAAAGTTTAAGAAAAACATTAAGACACATTTGCACCACCACGCGAGATCCCAGGAATGAGAGCTATTAGGAAGGGGGAACGTGGAAAGAGAAGAGTCGTATTCATTTACCCCTTTTTACTACATAATTGCCGTGTGGCATCACGCATTAGTTCTATAGGCTCGCTCATTTATCTCCAAGCCGAGCATGATTAGTTTTAATCAAAAGAGCCATAACTCAACGTTAGCTGTTAGGTAACAAAGCCCAGCTCTGTTTTAGTATCGCTCCCTCCTAAATGTCAGGCGAATGGACATACGTTTATGTACGGCAAGAAAGGAGTGAATGAGCTCGTACACAAAAAAAATGTCTGCCAAAAGAAGTTTAGAAAAGACTGTTTTGCGCCATACCTCAAGAGAGAGAGGGAAAGAGAGAGAGATGTTACCAAAAATGGAAAGAAGTTTCTCTTTCTCATCAGATGATGTGCTTCGTACCTGATGATTGAGCAAAATGGAAGAATAATCAAGATTATTCAAAAAGACAAATTCTCTGAGCACACTAGAAGTAATCTAATGGACATGAATTATGGCCCAAGGATAAAACCAGAGAGAAGCTTATCAAAAATGATCCTAATTCACAAATGTGAAGAACAAAAGTCAAGTTCTGTAATTGTATTTCGACGAGATAGTTAAGTATATATACTATTAAGCAACGACTATCATGCTTGGTAGCAACTGCTTTCCAGACTACAATGAAATGAGTTTTTTTTGCTGTACCGCGCGAATTAATAAAAGAGCGACTTGTCTGCACCTCATTATTTGGCACTTATGTAACCCATGCTGCCTGGCTGTAAGAGAAAGCAAAGCTGAAAACAATGCAAGTGGGTCAATGCACGCAGCGTACATAAAACTTTCCGTAACACGACTCACTCTAAATAAGAATAACAATTTGCCTTCGTCAGAAGTATGGCAACACATTATATAATTTCTTAAAGATAGCGTTCTCCTTTCAAAATCCCACATAAAGCCCTGTTTCTGCTGTGAATAGCCAATTGTATAGAGACTAAATTCTATCCTTGTGACGACAACGGAATGGCCATTTTCATGGCGCTTTTATATGCCTCTTTACCACATATGCTGCAGAGAGTGTCCAACTGGTTGACATTAAATATTATGCAAAGTTATTCGAGTGTTTACTCCTTCCTCATATATTCCTCAGCGATGAACTCTTGTGTGCGGGAACAAAAACGGTTTTTCATTCTACCTTGTCACTTTCCACCCTTCGATTAGCAAGCTCGTACTATTTTTACAGGGTAATTTTATCTCCTCTTGCACAGTAGTCCATGGAGAAATAAAGAGGGCATCAATGAAAGCGTATAAAATACTGTGTAAGCAGGATTCTCCTTCTCCAGTAGCTCATGTGTATGTATTAGACAAGCCAACCAGCCCCAACTGCCATCCAACAAATCACAACTTATTCAACCGTAATTTGCAGATGTTACCTTCATTCTCTTCTGCTGACTTGTGAGTGTGAGGAGAGTGAGTGAGAGCATGACGAGAGGACTGTTTGCATGCTGCTAGCTCATCTTGCTCAATAATATTTAAATTCGTCTACGCAGTAGATACTACTTTGTAGTAGAATGATAGTAGTAGGACAGATAAAGTTTAAATGTGAATATTATATCAGAAGTAACTAGAAAAGCACAAAAGTGCATCTTTGAAGAACGATGAAGGAAAATATCAGTTTTATGGAAACTTTACCTTGTATTTGTATAGCAAAATGCATTGTCAGAGATTTGCTTTCACTCCACAATGTATAGTTTGGTAACAATTGTTTTCCACAATTTCAAGTATATTTTCTCCAGATTTCCAGTCCCACTAAATTCATGGTTCCTTGACTACTGAGATATATCACCTTTGGCATATCAAGCCGTGAATTTTTATTGTGTATTTAATCCATAATTAATTCTTACTCGTACATATTTGGTTTTATATGGATATGAGAGCACGTAGGATCGTAATGTTTTTTAGCGACATGCTCAATTTGTAAACTCCAAATACGATCACGATCCGCCAGAGAAGATTATTAATTGAATTTAATAATAATGTTTCGGAAGATCATAGTATTACAGGTTTCGTAGGTTTTGATAGAATTACTGATGATTAAGTTGGTGGGATACCTTCATAATTATTTCCGAAATGTAAATTATCCCACTTCCTGCCAGGTGACAAACCGCACATGCCGACTCGGCTGTAAAACAACTTGCAACTACAGAGCATCTCCTCTCGGAAGGAATTATCCATAAATTTAGCCTTTGTAACCATCTGGGTGGTAGTTACTCAGCAAGTTATGGTTAAAGCGGCGTCGGAGATGGTTATGATAATTGTGTGACTTTGTGTCAGCAGAGAATGTATGCGTGGGAGGAAGAAAGAGTCAACTCGAAGTACCTTTTAAATTAAATGAAACGCCGTGCAATAAACATCGCTAATGAATTACTAAGTACACAGCATAAATTCGTGCTTTGTGAAGATAACAACTGTCGCTGTACATACTCTGAACCCTGAACCGTGGGTTACCCCGCTTTACAATTCTAATAACAGAGCATTGCCTACGAACAAATTCAAGCGAATTAGGTAATCTAGCAGCGCACTGCCATAATAACCATATTGTAGCGATATTGCAAACATTATGCAACCTTAACTATTCCACTTCTATGGTCGTCCTCCAGCTCCGTCTGTTTTTGCTTCATTGTTTTTGCTCATTTCAACAAGAACCATTGTAATCACTCTTCAAGTCATTACCATCAAGCTAGCTGAATGACGCCATTCAAGTTGTGTAGAGTGAGAGTCCAACCCTTCCTCTTTTGAATATTTTATTCTTACACGTTACTTGACAGCCCCAACTTTTACACCGACACCATAATGTGCTGGATAGATATTTATTTTGTACACACTTACCTCCCCATTGTGTCAAATATTATTATTATCGTAACAGAGCATTACATAATACACCAAAAAAGTTAATCCTTTTTGTACTTACGAAGATGAGTCTGCCGCAATTCTTTTACCAACATGTCAATTACCGTAGACTTTGTCAGTCGCAAAAGTGAACAAAAGTTTGTTTGCAAGAATAATATCTCGTAGGAGCAGCATTGTTTGCAGCCAAATTACATGTTTCATTTATTTTTCATAACCTAAGCAACTAGTATTGGTATATATAGCAGGGAATTTATGTACTCCTATAATATTTCATAAACATCCAAGTATTAACGTTGTACTCTACATCTTAGCACAGTTTTTTGCCTATTTACCTACTTCAAATTTTTTGAACAGTTTTTGAAGTGAACGAGAAAAATCAAAGTCGCGTAGCTACGAGATTTTCAGTTTCGAGTCTCCACCCATGTAAGTATTGAGGCTTAACATTTTCCCCGCTATTTCACTGATGGAGTCTACTGACACTCAACACACTGACAAAAGAATTACTAGAGTTTTAATTTTTTATTCGTGTTCATTGGTTTAAGGCGCTTTGTTATTTCATACTTCAGTTTTGGCATATTATTAAATTGAGTATCGTTGTCTGGTGCAGAAATATCGTCAAAGAACCAAAATCAAGTATTTATTACGAATAATTAATTTATTCGAGATTTTTGCTTTTGAATTTAGAATCAATTCCTTTAACTAATAAATATGTATTCTTGGAGCATACCACAGTAATGTTTTACAATGAAACATTAATGTTAGCTGCTACTCCATTTTAAACAAGCATAACATGAGGTAGAGTGGTGTAGTTAATAATTTTTTTGTGCGTTCTACCAACAACATAAATATTTGCCCAAAATTATTGTATTTTTTGCTTGTCATGCTTAACCTTATTTTATTGCTGCTCTGTACAAAAACTCAACAAAATTCAAACTTTACCTTAAATTGATCCTTTACCTTCTCTCTGGAGAAGAATTGGAATGCCAAGGTTGGTTAGCAGTGGTTTTTAAAAGTCAGTTGGGTTGTTTCGTTACTATTGTCATTATGCTAACATGAAGATGGATATCAGTTTGTCTAGAAACTCATGCATACTTAAATAGCTTACTGTTGAAACTGGTAGAAAGATGAATGTCTATAGTCTTTTAGGTTGATCATCATACAAGCAAGTCTTTTTTACTTCATAACAGCAGATAAAGTAGTCAATAAAAGTAGCTATAGCTCTTTTGATGAACGCAAGTATCGTCATGATGTCATGTCCATAGTATGATCGTTTATGCTCTTGAAAGTAAACCAAACGTTTAATAAAACGTTCATGATCACAATGTTAGTACAACTGATTGCCTCTTCTCTTCAAAAAGTAAATGCATAAAAGAACAACAGCGAATACCATCATCATCATCATCATTGCTCTGAAAGGAGGAAGAAAAAGACTTTAGTGGACGACATTGCAAAAGGATAATATTTTGAGAGGAGACGCCAACAGCAACATTTTCAAGTTGGTGAGCAAATCGTTCTAGAGACACCATCATCATATTCCATGTTATTAAACCCCACGAAAACAAACCATAGACTAACTTCCCTCTTAAGCGTTGCGTTGGTGCCCGAGAATTTTCACAATAATAATATTATGTACCTAAATCCATACAAAATTGGCTAGTACTTACTAGTCTCTTTACTGCATAAATGTAGTACTGCAGTGTGCAATGCTGTTTTGGCCCGCCTGCCCATCCACACGTATTGAAGAACAATGATGATAAGAGAACTAATTTAGACTCAATGATATCTATTGAAATCAACTCAAGTGCTCCACTCCACTGCAAAGCTCCCTTTCTCTTCTGCTGCTCCCACTCAAAAGGAATAAAAGAATGAAGACGACGAAGAAGAGGATCGAGAATGCAGAGAAGGAGGAAGGGGAAACATGACAATGCCTGCGCTGTTGTTGATGTTGACGATGAGGACGATAGTGGTACTTAAGTTTACTTACACATCTGCACATAATATGCACTAGATAATATTGCTGGCAAGGCAACGAGAGGGTCCACTGATATGCAGTAATAAATGCTGCTTGTACATCCTTAAATGGAAAGCAAACTCTGGGTGTTAGCAGTCTTCACCAGCAACAGCAGCATGGTCGCGGCATTGCTACCATCACTTTTAAATGTAGTTAAACATGCCATTTTCATGTATTTCCTTGTCATCGTTATATATCTCATCATGTCCCAAACACTAGCTAGCATATAGTATCTTTTTGGATATCGGTGGTGGTGGCGACAGTAGTTGCGACACAGCAGCACCGGAATCAAGAGTGCCATCAACTAATTCCAATTGACGCACGTATACCTAAGCACCACAAATTATTCTCCTATTTATATGGATAAGACAAACACACTTGTCTGTGTCTTTGTGTACTATTGGATTCACTGTCGTTTTCCTTCTCATCAAAGGGATAAAAAGTCAATGGCTGTTGCTACAAATGAATAAAAAACAAATTTCATCTATGCGGATGGATTATTCGGCGATTTGTTACGAAGAAAGGGAAGTCTTACGTTTTTCGATTATATCAAGGGAAAAAAGTACATTGGGAAAAAAGAACAGAAAAAATAGTCTACTGACGACGATAAGTTGGCGAGAGAAAATGGATAGGAAGGAAGGGAAAATTATAATAATGACACGCCGACTATCATCGTAATAATAATGGTGATGAGTGAGACTAAGCAGGCAACATCGCAGATTCGAAATAAGGACGAGAAGCAATGATCACGATGATGATGATGATGGCAATGTCTACATGGATTTAATAGTAAATTTGAGTGCCTATATCATTTAAAGGGAGAGAGTGTGGAATCGTGCAGAAATGAGCAAATTATTCATGGATTCAGAAGGAGAGAGAGAGATGCGTGCGGTGGCGGTGGTGATGTTGTTGAGAATAAACTGACGACGAGCAAATCATGAATCTTTTTCGCTAGCTTTATTTTACCCAGCGCTTGCTTTCCCTGTCAAACGGATGTATAATTTGAGTGTTGCGCTGTGCTGCCACCACCACCGCACCTAGAGACCATAATATCACCATCATCATCACCACGAACACTACCTTGGCTGCAGTTTCCACAACGGCAACAATATTATATGAGGTAGATGGATGAAGCGGCAGGAAGATAAAATGAAAAGCGAAAAGAGCAATCTCCCTTGTAGATTCAAAATAGATCCCTGTGCATTATCATATTTATTTAGAATGCATGCATGTAGAATATATGGAGGTCTGAAGAAGAGAGAGAGAGAGAACGCACCAAACAAAATTATACATTATGGAGGAAAATGCGTAAACTCTTATTCTCGTGCACATGGGAAATGGGCAGAGGGATTTCACCCAATTCGATTCGCTAGCAGAGAGTAAAATCGATTTTAAATTCATGGTTAATTAAAGGAGATTACTTTTGATCCTTTTTCATTTAAAAATACAGAAGGGTGCGCTTTTCTCTGCATGTGTGTGTGTTAACATGTCTACGCATTTTGTAGTGCGTAATATTACTGCACTCGACAAAGTTTAGAGAGCAATGGAAGCGGTAAGAAGACAAATGTACACATAACTCACAATTTATCCATAATGCCTACTCATACATCGAATATCCCCCAGAAGAGAATGAAAGTCGACAAGAGAATTTGAGCTCCTGTTCCGGTGTTTACAGCTTGTTAGTTTAGTAGACATTGTACTTATTTAGAAGAACCAAAAAAATCATTTTCCAATTATCCACGCACTCTACTTACAAAAGAGAATCGGAAACTGTTCTTATTTGTCATGCTAATAATATGGCATAAACAGAATACAGTAACACGTTATATCTTTAGTGTCGCATGCAATACTATCAGTGCAGAATGCACAACTGCATTTTATTATTTCTTTTTTTCTGACAAAGAAAGCCAAATCGGGGTAAAAAAAATGGCAGAAGGATTCTCTTGTTTACGGAGGTTGCATGTTTGCGATGCGTGAGAAGACATATGTACATTTGCTTCAGACCTTACCAGATTGAAAGCTGGAAAAAGTGGAACAGTTGTACTCATTATTATATAAGTTGTAACTACACATGGACTGTTGTCATCCAATTCAATATCCAATCAAAGTTGCTCTCTATAAAGCCGCAAGGGACAAAGAAATCGCCTTTGCCATGAGAGCTTTTTCTTTTGTATTTGATTTTTCTGCTTGTTTTACTCGACTATAAGCTAGATAGAATAGATTCGAGGTAAGGAAAAGAGCAGTCGTTGTGTAAAAAGAGGAGAATGATGACATATCTGGAAACAAGTATCTGACAATTTCGCTGGAGACAAGTTGAACTCACCTGAGAGAGAGTTTGTATGCCCAGAGACTAGACCGTCAACGTACAGTTCAGAGTACAATGTTTTGTAATATGTTTTACATCTGTCTAAATTGTTGTGCTGTTGAAATAATAAAGGAAGGACAAGCACTTCTATTAGTACATACTTACTCCAGGCCTGTGTTGGTTTCGCCGAGAGGAGAACATTTTGCTATTGCCACTGCTGTTTCTGATCTGCTCTCTCGTCGACCTGACATGATGATATCAAATAGGATCAACCGAGTCCCGCCACAGCGACTCACTTGCTTCCTATAAAGCTCTGAGTCTGACAGAACCCAACTAAGTTGAATTGAGGAGAGGAAGAATGTGAAGGAGGAAAAGGGTTAAATCTCTCCGGTGAATCCCTCTCTCTCTCCCTGGATATGTCTAGTGATGCATGTAGCGTCATTAAAAATTCAATCTTGTGAGCTTATCTTCAATGAAAGGATGTATGTTTACTCATTCATATCCATTAACCATCCTTCCAAAAACTTGAGGCAAAAGATCAGAACAAACCACCCAGATCTCTTGTCAGCACACAGCGCTGGGAATACAATACTTACAAATACTTTTGGGTGAAGGGCCACAGTTGGATCTAGTTTCTTCCCTCGTAACTCATCTATTTAATACATAACAAAGTATATGATGTCCATAATACCCAGAGAAACGTCGACATTCCCATAACCCGTAACCACATTCTGATATTTCTGACTGTCGTGTGCTTCTTTTTTTTTCTCCGATACATCCCTAACCTCTGTCATTATTCGTTACCATGTAAACAGAGCCGTGTACAATAATATAACTTGTTTTACTCCACTTTTTCGAAAAGTTTCCACAGAGAAAACGTAGAGATGAAACGTAGTAGTTATGTTTATATATGTGGTGGAGGAGAAAGAGGTTAAGGAGGAAGCTAGGGGCCAGCCAACAACTTTGGAAAACCGCAGGACAGGACCAAAAGTTGATGCAAGAAACGATTCGCTTACGGTAAACCATACACTTCCATTTCCACACGACGTCTGCTGCTCTCCACTTCTCCCATTTATTTATCTCATGCTCCGTTATTTATTTAGTTTACTTTGAGTTCCACTGGCTGACTGTTTTCCTTGTTGAGATGTCACTTGTCTTTTCTTGTCATGGGAGTCGAAGTCAAATAAATAAAGGGTGCATATTTCGGGTACAATACGACGTTATCATGCTAGCTTGTGGTTATAGATAGCGATGCTCTGTTAACAACTTTTTGTTCGACTTATTCTCATATACCTTGAAGCAACCACGCCAAAGTCCAACAATAAAAAAATAGTACTGCAAGTTGTTTGTAAAATTTGCATCCTTTCAGACGGAAGTTGAATCGAGTCTGACTACACAACAAATGGGAATAATAATAATGTTTCACGTTTTACTCCGTGTAGATTTCAAATGTACAAAAGAGCATTATCGCTTATAGGAGTTGAATGTTGAATTATTGTTTGCAGTTAAAAGGGAAAACGAAATGAATATACCCACATAAATACTTTTGGAGGCTTTGCTTCAGTTTGTAGTTTGGATTGCTGGTCAAACCAAGAAGCTGTTTGTATAGTGGAAGAGATGGGTGAGCTTATTGCGACCACTCAATTTCTTTTCTAAGAACTATTTGACTTTAATTGCTTATTTCATTTCCTACCAAGATATTACGTAATTGCACTGAATGCTGCTGGTGGCAATATTTGCTCTTCCTAACTTTAACCCACGGTCCTTTTGTTTCGCACTTCATTTCACAAAATATATTGAGCTATAACTCAGCACAATATGTGCGCCAACAGAAGCACTAAAGAGTGACAATTTTTTTAACCATTTTTTTTCTACCAATATAAGAAAAAGTCATTTATAAAAATAAATGGAAAATATAATTTGAGTAAACTTATATCAAACATTATCAACGCATATCTCATTCGCTTTCTCGAAACAAGCAAAAACTCTATTTTCTCCACTACGCCATACTGTATTTATTCATGATGATTAATGCTAAGCCTCTATATATTCGGTTACTAAAGTACATAGTTTGTCGTATGATAAATAGTAATTCAGAGCATAAACTCTAGTTTCATAGTCAAGTCACACAATCATTCGCAAACACAATATGTGGAACTGGCATCGCCGCCTCTGTTGTTTTCTCACACAGGCTGCTAGTGCAGCAGTAGTGTGGTGAAGGAAGTCTAAGGAGAAAAATCCTTTCAAAGCCTCCAAACTTTTTATTCTTACTTTGCTTCGCTGCAACAGCAGCTTACACACAATCTGTACTTTTTGTAGTGATCAGAGGCTCTCAGTACATTCTCCCATTTTCCCCAACTTATATTTTCTTTCACCATCCACCAACAAACTTGCATGCAACTTCTAGATTCCCGTAATTTCTATAAACAGAGAAGGGCGAAGAGAAAGATGCGCTGCGTCACAATAAGTTGTGTATCATCGGCTATCTCTAAGTACACCAAGTTGTTAGTCCTTCATCATCATCAGACAGCACACGATAATATACCCATCGTCGTTGCCTAAAACTTCTCGTATAAATCCTCCGGGAGGAGAATTGCTTGACTCGAACAAGTAACATTAAGGGATTAATTACACGAGTTGATTATCAGTAACGAAGTCACTCATCAAGAGATTTTCTCCTTGTCGTCTTCTTCACTTCGTATTTTTTTCATACGCATGCAGACGCAAGCAGAATGAGTACATTACGCTCTTGTGCGGAATTGTGTAGCCATCCACGTGCTTTTCTAAGCTTTGAGTATTGGTAAAGCCTGTAACAGCATCATCATCATCTTCTTCGTTTTTCTCCTTTCATACTCAAGTAATAATAATCATCGTCATCACTGTCGTTCTCATAATAGGTAATGCCATGTGAGGAGAAGAGTCAAGCCTAACACCTTCTATTCACTTTTTTATTCTCTTCTTCCCCTTTCAGCCTCTCCCTCTTTTTCTCTGTGCAGTCAAAATATTACCTTAAGTGACGATGATTTGATATGACGATGAGTAACACGGCAACCACTACTACCACAAATACTTGGGGCCATTCTCTCTCACTTTAGGATGCCATCCAAAAGCAACATAGTTTATGATAGATTTAGCATAAATTTTTTTGATCTTGCTGTGAACAACATTATATACATTTATTTTATCTTCATAAACATAATAATAATAGCAGTGTACGGTGTTCATATCAGCAACAATATCATCGTCAATTTTGATTATCACGACGACAATCACTTCATATCGTCGTCGTCATCATCATCACATCACCTTACTAACGTGCGTATTATATGACTGTGTATCAAATGTATCCACTACTTAACGCGTAAAATATTCTGTGCACAAGACGATGATGGTATAATGACGACGAGGACGACGACGCTTCTTTCTTACGTCCTCCTCATCTTCCTCTCACTTTACTACTATCATCTTCTAGTGATCAGGAAAGAAGATCATTATGAACAGCCGTATATGTACTTTCCTTCCTGCCGTCCAAATCCCTTTCCTTCTCTCGCACTACATGTCTCTGTCTCTCTCGCTCTCTCTGTTTTTGACTTTGGAGGGAAGTCATCAAAGACGCAAGAAGACTCAACAAGACAGCTTATGTGTATTGCTGTATTAGTGCTCAATCTTTTTCATAAGAGAATTTACCGACATCGAACTTCTTGTGAGTTCAGAATCCCATTGCACATAGAAAAATTCATGCTGATGATACGCATTGGGCTTGAGGGATGATGATAAGAATATTATTATGGAAGTGAAATAGTATACGAATGTGAATATCAGCAGATTATTCAGCCAATATCTATATATGTGAGCATATGAATTGCACTTTGTGTTGCACTTCACGCGCACTGCACTCGCTGCTACATGGTTCATCTTAAAGAAGAAGAAAATGTTCCTCCCGGAGGCGCAGCGAAAGCAAAGTGAAGCCGAAAATAAAAAAATATCTATATCGTTACCTTACAAGAATGAAAGAGTGACGGCGGGTATTTATTTTATGAAGCTTCTAGTAGTAACGAATGCCGATGCCGATAAATGTAGATGTAGTAAATATTCATGTTGTGGATCTATCTACTTTCTTCATATATATAAACCGCATGCATGCATACATACTTTGTTGTCAGAATTGGTAGCGTAAAAATTGCTAAGAACCAACGGAACGTCAAACCAGTCACCCGTCTAAAGTATTTATTACCATCATTTGATAAAGCATGCATGGAAAAAGATTATGGCAGTGAATATTATTATTATTATAGACGACAGATGATAAGCTTGTGTGTGTGGTTGGTGTGTCAGTGCTCACCACAGTATTTGTCATTCCTTTTAGATTTCGAGATCAGACAGAGAGACGAAAGGATTCTCTGGAATGTAACCATCTGAATGTAGGATATCTGTCAGCTCAGCTCGAGCAACTTTGACATTCAGCAAAGGAGTACTCTTTCTTGTAATAAGAATAAAACGCGAAATCCAGAGGGGAAAAAATCCTCACATGACATAAATAGTCTTCCAGTCATGTTTCGCAAGGTGTAAAAGCGAATAAAAAAAATTCTCCGAAAGTTGAGTAATAATAACAGTAAATAAAAATGTTACGAATCATACTTTTTTTTTACTTCATGAATTCTTTTTTTCTTCTTCTTAGATTTGCTGAGCAGGAAAAAAACGTCATGGTAAGTTTATGAACTAGCTTAGAATATAGCTAATATAAATGTTCATGTTTTTTCTCCATGCAAATTTCGTAAATGTTGTGGCAGTAAAGCGGAGCATGAAGAAATTGAAGATCCGGCTTAGACGTCGGCTCATGCTTTAAAATCCAAAGAGGGAAAAAAACTGTAGAATATGAGCTTGTTGTCTGTTGGGAAATGAGACAGATGAGGTCAAAGCTTCATGTTCCAACGAAAAAAAGCTTTTCTACAATCTTCCTGCCAACACAAACTTGAGAATTTCATTAAAAAATATTTTACAACTTGTATGTACTTCTAGGTTATATAAAGCCATGTTACACTAATCAAATCATAAAAACCGTGGCATCGATGATAGTAAAAGTGGGTTTTGATACATGTGCAATAAATAAATGTGTATACTTTCGATTCCCTAATGTGCGGACACACATCAACAAAAATCATACATTTGATAGAACATCATGTATGTACTTATGAAAAAACAGTTTTGGAATGACCAGCATCTTAAAACAGATGGTTCTTCAAAAGCAATTATTTTTAATCGCATTTTTATTTAGTTAAGGATTCAATCATGCTGTGCGCTGTATTCAAGGAACGAGCCATCAGATTTACATACGAACTGTCATCTTGTTTGACAAGGTTGTTGTTGTTGCTGATGACGATGATGATTTTTCTTTCCTCAAGAGAGAAAGAAAATAAAAGAAGCAGTGATCGTACTTAAGCCCATTATTATTACATCCCAAGTACTCAGATACATATTATGTGTTTGGCGCAAGAAGTAAAAGGAGATGTACGGACGAAGAAGGGAGGGATACAAGACTGCACATTCAAATGTTATTATGATCATAGGATATTACAAGAGAATGGATGATTTCACTCGGTATTTGGTCATCTTCCGCAATGTGGTCCAACAAGGGAGGCCATCGAACGGGGAAGAAGAGCCATAATGAAATATATCAGTTTGATATCAGAAAATAAGATCTGACATTGTTAACGCTGAACATGTTCCGGGAGGAGAGTTGGAAAATTTTTCGCTCGACACTGTAAGTTTCCTTTTTAAAAGTGTGTAAAAAAGGGGAAAAGAGAGAATAATGGAAAGTGCCAAAGATAGAGAGAGAGAGAGAGCTCAAGTAATAGAGATTCTAAAGAATAAGGAGAGGGAATGGACAACAACATGGATACATTGATGTACGATCGTCTTTTTTTGAATAGTTTTCGTATCGCCATCACTAAAAATGGTTTACTCCAGCGAGTCGTCCAGCTTTCCACATTCTCTACAAAACAACAATGACTACTAGTTGTGCATATCTCAAAGATTCTATAGGCAGAATTAACAAACAACGTGTGTAGCTGGAATTGAATGTGTTGCTGGAGTGGAGTTGCGATTGTAGTTGTAATAGAGCCAGTCATCTCTGTTGCTGACGATAAAAAAGCAATACAATGGTCCTCTAAAGGGCACATTTGATACAGAGGTCCACGACGACGTGTCTTTCAATGAATTTTTTATCCAGTAACAAACAACCATGCACACGTATACGCACGTACTCCAGCGAGGACACAACAAGAAATGGAATCTTTTAGAAGAAAAATATGTAACGTTTCCTTATGGAATTGGAATGTGGGTAATCACTCCATCGGACAGAGCTTTGTACACACAGAGAATGTTGCGACGAGGAGAGCGGACTCTGCCAGTTTGAAAGAGAACGTTGTAATATTAGAGAAAATCCTTGTTTCCAGATACAGCGAATCTTGTTCCTGCTATTGTATTCCAATCTTGTATTTCCGTCCCCATCAAAACCTTACAAAACTCACATAACAAGAAAAAGATGGATTTGGAATATGCGGAGGATTGAAATTGTATTAAAAGAGGAGGAAGAAGACGGAGTAAGTATTAAATTGAAAATGATTTTCTGCATAACAATTTCTTTTTTTAAGGGAGCAACTTATTCTGCCTGTTGGCTTTTGCCATCATCCAATGATGATCATCATGACGATACGGAGATTGAAGAAGAAGAGAAAACTGGCAGTGAAATGGAATAAGCTCCATATAGACACATACATACATAGTATATAACCATTATTTATCTATGTATATGTAAATGGATGGATTTTGAATTGTGAGTGAATCTCTCCGACTGATTTCAATCCTTCATTCTGAGATGTGTGTAGATAGTTGAAATAGATAGAGGTAGATCTTCCATCAGAGCTCATAAACTCATGGTTAAATGACTTTGAATGCGTTCTCACTGCTCACCCTATATATGGCCGGTACCTCAGACAGGAGAGCAGGATGATAGAAGAACAAGCTTAAATGTTATAACGGACTGGGAGAGACAGAGAATGAAAAAGATAGAAAAAAAACACGTAGAATAGATGATGATGATGGTGAGGAGGAGGATGATGAGGAAGGGGAAACAGTGTGGATTCTATAATACTTTGATGTAATAATGATGATGATAATGATATACAACACAGTTATTCCGTATTACATCCAACTTAAATATTAATTCAACCATACAACTTTCCATTTTCGTGTTATTCTCTCGTCTCCCATTATTCTTTTTCGAGGAGATAGATAACCACACACACAAAAAAGTTTTATACTCATTCACTCTCAACTCATCCATCTTTTTAAAGCCCAAAACTGTCTCTTCAATCCTCATCATCAGCAGCATGTTTGTATAAAAAAGGTAGGAACATGAGCACATACACAAATGAGCGTGTGTGTACAAACTTGTATTATTTTTTAAGTTGATGCATTCATGCAATCACCACACACAAGCATGCTCATGGATGGATGGTTATGCGGCACAATAATAAACTATTTCATTTATAATATATAGCCGAAAAATATATAGACAGTGAAACCATAGCGATCTCACCTACATATTTTTTTTCAGCTTGTGAACCTCTCTGCGCATAATATCGCAGGATATTAGATATGTAATTTACCCATTTATTGCCCAAAAGTAATCATAATAAATTATTACGGATCAAATTATTCAATTGGGGCGATGTCCATATGAGGAGCCTACTACATCTCTCCAAGATGCACCTCTACCACGACGACGACCCCGTGCTTTGGTAACCTTCCCAATTTTCAAATTGATTAGGCTACAAAACTCTCATCCATATAGGTAGTGGAGGGGAAGATGCTTTTCATCAACTTAAGAATTCGATAGATTCTTTGGCCACATGGTACCCTTCGAATGGCCAAAAAAGCACAATCTATCTTTTTACCTGTATTTTATGTGCCGGTAGAGTGGAGACATGGGAGAATGCCGCGAATTAATAGAAAAGTGTACAGATAAGGAGAAAATCAAAGATTGACTGAGAGGAACCCTGCTATCTATTCTGCTTTCTGTTCTCTGCTGCTCATTATCCCTCCTGTTGGCTTCATTTCAAAGATATTCAATTGAAATGGCCTTTCACAATCACAAGATGCATGCCAGGGTGTGCTTCAACCACGACACACGTTACGTTTACTACACTACTCTTCTTTGAGAACTGTTTTATGGCAGCTATTTCTCCTCAACATATTTTATCCGTATGCCAGAGTATCTATCACTGCTGCAGAAATAGATCCGACTGGGAACTAAATTGAACAGCGTGATTACCATTAACTATTACCACTGCCATGATCGCCGTCGTCATAGCAACTGCACAGCAGAAGCAGTGCCATTAATAAACCAGCAGTTTACCCCCGCCATACCACCACCGGTAGCTTAAATATTTCTGTTTCCTCTTTTGTAAAACGATTGAATTGAATAGGTGCTGTTATGGTAGTGAGATACTGTGCAGTAATTTTAATATTATATCATGCCAGATAAGAGCAAAAGAAATGAACAAGATGAAAGCACAAATAGTTTTGTCTGGTTTCTCTCTAAGTGCTTCAAAGTGTTACATTTTTTATCGCACCCTCAGAGTTTCATTCAACCAGCGTCAATAGAAATACAACTACTACAACGTTGCCTTCACTTATTATCTTCTAGTGATGATACCATTTTTTACTAATATTCGTTGGAATATAACTTGCAATTGTCATGTTTACCAACACGCTCGTTCCACTCAAACCAAAAAAGAACCAGCCAGCCGACAAGTCTTGGGCTAAGTTGAGGAACAAGTTAAGTTAAAAAAGGGAGAGTGTATAATGGCAAATAATAATGAAGTTAACGTAAAGTCGAAGTCTGTGATGTGTATCCATACTAAATTCTATATAGCGTATATAATAATAGCAATCAAAGCGTCTACACACACCGCAAAAGAACACCTAGTTGTAATGTCACATCACATATCTTACATGGTCGCACCCAGTTTGACAATTAAATCTGTTGAGGCCGCAAAGATGTTCTCCGTACTTTATATATCTATCAACATCTACCTTGAAAAAGAAGAAGAGATTTCAGATCTTCTTGCCTTTTTCTCTTACTGGAAGCTTTTTGAAAAGTTTCCAATTGCGGTAATATATTAGCATTCCTGGTGGTAATTGTGTAAAAAACACTATAGAAGTATATGTAGGTATTGTGTATGCTTGGATAGGAGCACACAAAGTAGTAATCTGGCGGCATAATAATTTTCTGCGCTTCGTATGACTCCTGCTGCCATGTGCGCTCGCAGAGAAAGGCAAAAAATCACAATACATTTGAGATGAAATTTAGTCAGAAAAAATGAGCGAGAAGAAGAAAGAGAAGAGATTTCGGATTTTGTAGCAAGGCTTTAGAGAGAAGGATGCCAAGTCTTCCTTTAGGGAAAAGAAGGTATGCACATTATTATCAGATTTGCATTTCAAGTAATGACGTCTCTCTCTCTCTCTCTCTCTCCTTGCTTGACTATGGAGATAGATGAGGGGAGAAAAACAGGGAATTCCTCTCATGTGCATTTAGAATACATGTTGAAAATATCGTGAAATAATGACTGATTACGAGTGCTTGGAATGCATGAGGTAGCTGCGCTTGTGCTGCTCCCACACCGAAACTTACACACGAAAATATCCCAACGCGAGATGAAGATGATATTATTGTTGTTATTGGCATTTTTATTGCCCTTTTTTGAGCTGAATGGAGTAATATCGAATTATGCATGCATTATTCTCCACTATGATGATGAATCCTTTTTTATGATTTTATTATGTAAAATAATATGGCTGAAGTATAGAGGGATATGGAGAGGTCGGTGGAGAAATAATATTATAATGATTATGATGTTGATCGTAAAAAGAGATGATGAAAGTTTAGCTGCTGAAAGCTCTCGCTTACCCCGTTGTAGTGTGTAGCCAAAGACGCTGTAGTCATCCTCACGCGTGGTACAATTCCAGCGCTCATGACGAAATTGATACTGACACTCTCGAATTCCCCGGCGGGCTCCCTCTGACACCGCCTTGATGGTGTCCGGATAGTGTTGACAAACCTCAATTTGTTGGGAGACCAGCCCGGGGAGTGCACTGCAAACTGCTCGAGCTGAGTTGACTATCGCATCTTGCGGATCTTCTGGAGCATCACCTGCAAGCTGCATTAGTTCCGCTGGCTGGTCTTCGGGAATTTTGGGAGCATGATTTGAGATTCCTAAATACCTGCGATGTAATCATAAAGAAAAAATCCCTTCATTATCATAATCGCTTCTTCTCTTTAGAATCCATATGGAGCAACATTAGACGTCCATGTCCAATATGAAATTACAATGCAAATGTAAAGCCCTCACACACGGAGAGTGTATATACCCGCTCCTTTCTGATTACCTCACAAAGAGTGAGAGAGATTTGGAGAATTTTCATTCATTACCACCACCCAACCGCACATGCATACTTTTACTGCGTGTGTCTACCATGCATTCAAATTCTTACACATTCTAAACTCTAAATGTGTCAGCTCTTATGTGTATTTTAAGCTGCTTATTCAGTAGTATTCCCATTCCAACTGATGTCCTGACACCCTTGCAGCAGTATTTCTACAAGTTTTGAAGTTAGAAACTGTTCAAGTTTACAAAGTTTTAATGTACATCATCGCCACCAGCCAAGAAGTCACCGTGAGGGACTTTACGCTCGTTTGATGTAACATGTATTGCTGGGGTCGTCAAACTCGGAGAATTTAAAAGATATTCTCTCCCCATTCAAGCATCAAATATATACTGAACAATCTCGTCATTATTATTATGCATGCTACATACATTAACCTCTGATTTGCACCTTTCAATCTCAAGTCATATGACTTAAACGATATGATATCTATCTGCTTTTTCAAGATTAAAGTTGTTTACCTTTCTATGTGTACACAAATAATATTCCGATACACTATGCATGCAGAACCTTCATCAATCTATTCCTCAGAGTGCAATGATTTACTCCTCGTCGTACGTAACTATTCATCACCTTACATTGAATTAAGAAAATCATTTAAAAAATTTAAAAAATCTGTCCAGAAAAATGAAAGCATTTCTAATTTTGTACATCACTTTAAAAACCTTGATGAACAACTATAAACGGTACATGCATAAGAAGATACTACCTTAGAAAATTCTAAAATTATTGAACGAGAGGAGAGAATATCTAAGCAGCGGAATTCATATGAGGCCACACAATGGGTACTCATGATGATCATAATAGCATTCTAAGGTTGTAAACAACAACTCCAAAAAACAGGTACTTACAAATGAAAAAAAAACTCTAAATTTTTGTATTGTCAAATATCTCCATAATTCTTCCAACTATTTCTGTTGAAGAATCTTCGTGACAGGCTGATGATGAGACCCTGTCTTGTGTGGGGTACAAAGTCTGGATATATGTGGCACGGATTAGTTACCTGTTTAGCTTTTTACAGCAATAATGACTTCAACTGAATAATGCCGTGCTGAGATTTCTTTTTTTTTTACAGTTTAACATGATGTGACATAATCAGAGAGCGGGACACATTTTTTAAAAAGAATTTGATTTCTTTTGACCACTAGTCTACCATTCAGGGTCAAGAATGTGAAGTAGTAAAGGGATAGAGAAATGGAAAGATAAATAAAAGTTGATCTGTATAGAAGAATGGATAAAACCTTATCTCTGCCTCTCTTCACACATATTATACAATATTATAGAAAACATATGTTTGTATCCCTTCATTGGCTACAGTTTCTCTTATTTTGTTGCATCGCATTTTGGTCGGTAAGTTAAAAGCATGAAAACGAAATACATGTCAGCTAATATGCCAAGAAGATGCGCAATAAACGTTCCTATTTTTCTTTAACATGAAAAATACCATATTAGTGGAAAAAGTACGCTTGTCTGCCTCCTTGGATATCTCTTACACAAGTAGAAGAGAAGATGAGCGTAAGATGCTACGGCGGCAGGTGATGATGATGCTTACTTGTCAGCAGTAAAAGCATGATATTATATAGAGCTTTTTGCCGTCGTTGCTAGCGTTTTTTTTGGTCCTTCTAAATTACTGTTTTGCTGTTCGGCAGGTATATAAATGCACCACCAACCACCTCAGGCGATATTCTCACGATCTTTTCTCGCTCTTCATGCCTGATTTGAAAACAATGCTATGCAAACAGTTAGCAGAGACGGAGAAAATACATAAAAGTATGTATACATTCTCAAAACACGTTAAAATGAAGAAAAAATCTTTAGAACGTATAGAAAATGACAACTAATACAGAGCAGCATTATCAATGCTTTCCTTCTTTTTGATTTCAGGTAAATACTTTTGATCTTTTCTGGTACTGGTTAGCAGTTTACTTAATACTTTCGGGAAATTTTCTGACCAAAATATTGTTGCGAAATGATTTTTGTCATGAGGCACGTCCAAAACCAATATTTCACTTTTGACAGTTCTGTTGAAAGAATTTAACTCTTTCTAAAGTGGTTTGGCTACGATAGATTATTATTCCGGATCTAATCCAGTACACACACCTGTGTATGACTTGTTGAACAAGAAAAAAACATTGAAAAATGTTTCAGAAACATGAATCAACGTCAAAAAAACAATTGCTAGATCTCACCAACCTGCATCATTTAATCAATTAATATTCAGAGTCCAGCACTACCTGTCTTGTCTACCAGCATTAAGTAGTAGCAGTATGTTTTTAAAGCCCCTGCACACACACACACACACGACACACTGGTCACTTGAAATTTTAAAAAGTGGGAAAAGAAACATGAGCCACAGCTTTTAGCAACAACTTAGCCAGGAATAATGAGTCAAGTCCCTATTTAATGGACTGAAATAAATATAATGTTTTCTAAAAACTCGTTTCTTTGCGGTCAATGTGATGATACTACGCTGTCATCGAATTTGTTAAAAGCGTAATTCAATACAGCGCCAATAAAGTGGGAATGACGGAAGAAGAGCTTTTTTATGATGTCTCGTTTTTGCCGAACAAAGCTGACTTGATGACTCGTGCAGAGTATCATCATCATCAAGAAGCATCGTCGTCCCTTTCATTCTTTTTATTAACGAAAATAGCATGAAAACATGGAAAAACGAATAATAATGGGTAACTCAAGGTCTTTTGTTTTCTTGGCTCTTTCCAAAGATCTAATTTGTGTCGAGTTGGTGTTAAAACGTGAACAACGGAGAGCAAAAGAGAGAAAAAAACCTTTCTAGTTGCTTGTGTGCAAGTCAATCATAAAATTGTTGATGACTCCCCAAATGGGTAATCTCTATTGAGACAGAAAGTTATGCGGGACTACACAAAAAACGGAATTCTTTCTTTTTAAAAAGTGGAATATAATCGGTAGTATTTTCGAATATACTTAAAGGATTAACTGGAAACGACAATAAACATAAACTGATTACCATTCATGATGGTGCATACTTATATCTACATAGGTGTATATACATAATACATGTTCTATTGAATATACATCTTAGCTCACGTTTACCTTCTGTGCTTACTGACAAAGATATAGTAGAACTAGGAGGATAAATAAAAAAGCAAATTGCTATTTCGACTCTTTTCTTCGTCTCGACTCGACTTATAACTTGGCTTGCTTTTATGTGGGATTTCTTCCTTCATTTTCACTGTTTGGGTGCTAAGCTCTAAGCTTGTTGTTTTCTCACTTTAAGACATTGTCGGTGCTTCTGTAGTTAACGAGCACATGCATAATAGTTGGAAAAAAACTTTTTTTTTCTGTCTCATTTTTACTCTTTCCTTGCTTCATTAGGGATGGAAGGCATGACCCTATTTATGCGTGTGTAACACACACACACACAGACATACTTTGTCTTTAATAAAAAGTGTTGTGAGCGAAGGAGAGAAGAAGGGTCTCTTTGAGACTGTAATAATAATAATGAGAGTTGTAATGCTATGATTACGCTGTAACTAATCATCGCAACACAGAGAGGTAAAATCAAGGCAGCAAGACTCCAGCCGAAAATGAGAGGACGGACCGGCAAGGCAAAGGCGGCCGACAATGAATCATATACATAATGTTATTATGTATGCCTTACATGAATATAATATGTGATCATGGTATATCGTGTAGTAGCAAGAGTAATAATAATGCCCACGTAGATTTATCATATAATATGCATGTGTGATATAGTTAAGTTTGAAACTACTTCTGGAACTGCTGCTGTCGAGATTCATCATCGTCATTATCATGATCGCGGCCAACTTTTTAGAAAAGCATCCTTCTCACTCTAAAAAGAAACTAGACGATGTCTATCCGAAAATTAAAAAACACAGGTTTCTCGCACCTTATACATTAATGCTAGAAACTGAGGTAGGCATACTGACATCACTTTTATGAATGCTAGGTTATGTCTTTCAGTCTAGCAATGGAACAACGAATCGAAGTTGACTCAGATTTGAGTACATTGTCACCAAATTGTTTGGGCGAAGACTAATGTAAATAATTTGGGAAGGGAATTTATTGTCAAATTTGCACCAATATCATATAAATCCTGTTTTGTATGATTTCGAGACAAATATCATTCCGTTTTCCGTCCTTTTTCTACTTCTGGTTACCAGCATTTTATTTCATTACGAATCTCTGATATGTTTTACCACAGGCTATGAGCATACGTTCAACTTTCCAGAGCATGAAACTTCTACAATCTCCATATCAATGTATGTGTTTTACTGTGCCTCAGTATCAACTCCTTTAACTATTGTGTGCATTTGCTGAAAGGAAGACTGACAATGAGTAAAATCACTGGGAAATGTAAACTTACGGAAGTTCCTGCATTATTATCGCCAACAAGGTTGGGTGGCACATACATCCTAGTAGCATTACTACTAGGATGATGTTCTCGTGGTATCATGTACGTTAGTTAACAACTCATATCAGTAGGAAACGCTGTTGTGAAACATGAAACTATACAACTTGGTTCTAAATTTTCTTTCATCTCAACTTTCCGTTTGTAATATATTCTACAGTTTTTTGCTCTCTGTCTGCTACGGTTACGTCAAATGACGACAAAAAACCTTATTTCTGAAAATATGGGAGAGGGAGGGGGAAATGATACATGACACGAAATGAGCGCAGGTAGTAAAAGGATACTAATTTAATCGTAAGGTAAGTTTTTTTTTATTATGTGGTGTATTTGCAAATGATACCTTGAAGAACAAAGTACTGTACCATCTGTACCATTTATTGGGACTTTTTAAAAGTCTGTTCGATAAAACATTTTAGAATTCCATCACTCTCTACTAAATGACACGTGGATCGGAAACATAAAACAATATAATTAAACAAAAATTAAGCACTCCTTGCGTTTAGTACTTAATCACTTATTTGTTTGGCTTCCGTTTGGAAGATCACACATATTTCACGCCTTCATGCTCGCAGACATTAAAGGAACTTTTCTAATTAATAAACTGTTGTGGGAGACTTTTGTTTTCATCAGTCTCAACCTATATCTACTACTTTATTCAATTTTCATATCTTACACATTTGAAATCATTTAGTTAATTGTAAAGTGACATGACCGTTTACAGAAAGAAGTGGTTCTTGTGGGGCAACTCGAGAAATCTAGATCTGTATGTATGTCGAACAGTTTTCTGATTTTTCTGATAATTTGAAAAACCTCTTGAGGTATAAATGTGTTATCAAACGAACACAAGTGTTAGATGCCAAAACTTACACTTAATATTTATACTATTCTTATGGGATAGATACAGCTGCTCACACCTCACTTTTTAATCTCATGAAAAACGACAGATGGATTCTTGCTTGTTGCATGGATTACAAATGAATTTCAAAATATAACGATGCTTGTTTATAAAATAGGATGAATGCATTTGTCCCTGTTAAATTCATAACCCTTTATAAGGAAACCACGATTAGATGTAAAATATTCAATTTCCGCTATCCCTCCTGACCAATGTGTATTCAGAGTGGTGAAAGAAAAGTGAAAAATAAACAAGGTCATCAACGCTGTAATAGCTCGTTACCAAAAACCAACCCAGATGATGTGCTTTCAGCATGAAAAAATCCTTGTTTGTTAATGATTATGCTTTTGATTGAAAATCAATTAAAAAATAATAACATGCACTAGACAAAACTGCTTTACCACAATTTAATAACCTGTACTCCTGTTGTTTCCATAACCGACATAAACAGATTACATTCTGTTTATGTACACTGCACTACACATTTATTCATCTAGGCTGTGCTAGTTTTTCTCTCGCTTTTGCATACAAACCTCTTTACACAAATATCCATTAGCAATCAAAATTACCATGGCGATTAAAATGCAGTCGTGAATGTAAATGGGTAATAAATGAATTTACTCGCGGTGTAATAAAAATGAACTCTGCTATAATTATCAAAACCGATCATGTGAAAACAATTACAATGGCCATTTAGAGTAAAAGCTCATTTCACATTCAGTGGCGAACTGGACATCATCACGTTTTTAAATGTGATTTGCATTCTAACAAAAGCTCAATGTGAATCATATTTGACTGACTATATATTTTGTTGACTTGATATAAAAAACACGAATGTCCTCGTTCAATTCATTTTAAAAGAAATTGAAATGGTATGCATGCATATCTACAGTCTATTTACGCCACTACCAACTATGAAACAGGTGCAGTGTGTTGTGAACACATTGTTACACTCATGAAACGTTATAATATTCAGGTCTTGAAAAAGTTTAAGTTCGTATATTAAACTTAATTGAAATATAACTGAAAAAGAAAGTGAATCACAAAAACGAGTGTCGTTAAAACTGTCAGGCGACTTATTAATCTCTTTCAAGAATTAATTACCACTTGACTTGTCAATGACACATGCCGCATTTCTGAAAATACAATGGTTCCTCAAACGAGTTAAGTAAGATGCTAAATTAATAATGATGATAAATTGGCAGGATGACTTTATCAGCAGCTGAAAAGTCGAGTGGAAGCAGTGAAAAGATTGCTCCACCATTTAAACCCATCATGTGTCGTCATGAGTTTAAGCACAAGTTGTAGCTTATACGACACTCGAAAATTCTCTAGCCATCAGTGATTTAACGATTTCAAAAGACAATCGTAATGTATGTAGATAATGTGTGGTTGTATAGATATGTCGAACACGCATATTATGTGTGCATCTGCATTTTCTACCCGTAGAATCCTCTTTTTTACTCGTAATTTTGCAAAGAGTGCAAAGCATCTAGGCAGACCAAAAATTTAATGGGAATATAAAAAAATTAGACCATATTTATAAAGTTTGATGTGTACTTACATCCAATTTGCATGGACGATGTTGAATGATGACATAAGAACATATAAAATGGTAACCGTAAGTTTTGTCGCTCGCATCAACTCCGTCGGCATTATTTCCCCCATTTACTATGCACAACAATGCATGCCCACATAAAAGGATAAAGTGATGAAAAGTGAAGTATGGAAAAGGATTTTTTTTCGCTGTCTGCTTCGTGGAATTGTAGATTTTTATGACTTTTGTCAAAGTGCTGCTCGTATACTGTACTCCGTTGTTTCGATTTCCAATGGACACTTTATGCTGACTCTGAAAAATTTGTATGTGTAGATCCAAACTCGTTTGGTTCTATCCTTGGATGAGATTGAGTTCATTACAAGACACAAATTTCACGCATTTCCGTGTTCTCCGAATTAAAACTTTAAGATCCTCATGTGTAATCTCATTCAAAGTGTATTAAAAAAAGTTCACTCCATTTTCACTGCAATTGGGCGACTGCACATTGAAGGAATGTTACTACCTCATAAACGATCATTTAAGTGTCTGCGAAAAAACTGTAATGAAAAAAATGTGGCAAATTCTCAGGAAAATAGGAGTTGACTCACTTTTGCCAAGATTTAGACAAATTGTTTTACAGTCAGTCAGCTCTTCGTTTCAAGCAACCTGCGGCTGCTGTTACTTTCTAAACTGGAAGCTTGCCTACAACATGTAATTATATTTACTGGAGAAGTATTTCCGTGTTTCTTTTGCTAATTCCAAATTCACATTCTCTAAATACGGCGCATACTATTATGCATATGCAAACAAAGTCTTAGCCCTTCCGTATCACGTATATAAATACTGTAAATAGATGTGCATACGTCAGAAAGATTATCTTTTTGTTAGGATTTTTCTCTCTCTCCTGTAAACTTTTACATGAAGTGTTCGAGAGTGAGAAAGAGATTGCAACAGACAGTTTTGATGTTTGCTGATCTTTTCCTGGTTACAAGAAAAAGTCCTTTCTTCATTTTAAGCTTCCTACATGTTCCTTCTTACGTGAACCATCTCATGAATATTTTTTCCTTCCTTTTTTGATTTTACTGCTCTCTCCTGTTGAATGATTTCTGTTTTCCACCACCACTGAGAAGTTGTCTTCTTGTTGATGAAATAAAATTTCACAATATTGTAGCATTTGTAGATGTGCACTGACGACGATGATGGGAATAGAGAATGATGTTGACGAAAATGCTATACAAAACTTCTGTATTAGCAATACAAGATATTTTAGCAGTGTAACGTAACGTGAAAATGTTACACGGAATTTTTCAGCTTGTTGTCTTGTCTCGTCGTCGTCGTCCTCCTCCTCAGCAAATTTTCCAGTTTTTTTCCAGTTGACTTAACTCTGCATGCCAAAGAAATTTGGTGTATGACATACTACTTCTCTTTCTCGCGACTTGTTTCTTCCTTCCTGGCCTTTTCTCTCTTAACCCTTTGCTTACACTTCGTCCCTGTCTGTCTCTGTCTTTCTATCTCTGTTTCTTTTGCTCCCACGAAGAGGCCTTTTTTCACTTGAAAAAATAAAAGTGTTACGTTTGATGCAAGTGTAATTTCGAGGAGTTGTGTTACCACGTCGACTTGGCTTGAGCGTCCTCGTTGTCGTGTAATAGAGGAGGGTATTACACTGCTTATTTACTGTTCCGTAAGTCACAAAAACGCTCACAACAGAAAACTACACGGAGGAAGACAAGCGAAGGGAAAAAACCGGGGGAATGGAGACGATGATGTTGAATTATGCTCGTGAAACAGCGACAGCCGGATGAATGGATGAGCTAAACTAGCACTTTAGAAGAAGAATGTGACGCTTATGTATTTAATAAATGTCATCCGAGATCCAAACAAGCGCTGTTCTATTTTCTACAATAAATAACCGTTCCTCTCGTTTTTTTTCGCTTTTGCTACCCAGATCAACGACTTGACATGTGTGTATCTGTCGCAGTGTCTGTGTTAAAAGGGCAGAAGGGAATAGTTAATAAGAAGTGTGGGAGCACATGGAAGACTTGAGAGGTTACCAGAGATGACGATGACACGTTTTTTGCTGTTGTAGTTGTCTTGTAGATTTCACAAAATACAAAGTCTTTTGTAAAAACAATAGTTTGGCCAACAGTTTGCGATGGCTAGAAACAAAATAATAATAAGATACTTTTTTGTCTGTTGTTGTCTTCGTTTTATTTTTATTTTTGTCGTGGACTCTCACTCTTATTTCGTCATCAAAGCCAGACAACGACCACGTACCTATAAAAACGTGCTTTACAGTTCCTATCGCATTTTTTAAAAATGAAAACACCCTAAAAGTAATGAATATTTTCTAAAAAAATCATTACTTTGTGTTTAATTACTTTAATATACGACCATAACAATAGCAAAATACTTTATACAAAATTGTTAACAAAAGTTTATAATGTTTTTCGTCCCCAATTATGATGATCCACCATCAAAAACCTAAACAAGTTCCATCCACTATTCCTCCTCCTTCACCAAAAAACTACACTTTTCTTCCTTTCGAATTTTTACAGTCCCAAGATCAAAGATTTACAACTCTCAAAGACGTATAATAGTAATTGTACATTCACCAAAGAAACTCGACAGCACAAAAAGGTAGACAGAAAAAATTGTTCATAGAACTGACCTGTGTCACGTCATTTGTCATTTGACGACAATGATATGAAAAAAATGGTGTGTGTGTCGAGTGATAATGAGAATAATAACAGCACTCTAATTGAACAGAGGTAGATGACGGCAAGGTGGAAAAGGAGACTTTTTACATTCTATTATTACAACAATCATTACTATTGTCATATACAATCACTAAGCACCAAAGCCAAAGTCATTTGCTCTTCTTGTTCTATTCTTTTGCTTAGCTTTGAAAGATGCCGTTCCATTCTTTTCTTCGTTTTCTTTTTCCAGCTTTTAAAAGGCCGACTGGGCTGACTCTTTGAGGTTGCTCCTCTTTTACTATACTGCGTGAAACTCCTCTCAGACCCAGCAGCTCATCTCCTTTTCCTCCAGCAAATTTTACTACCAGAGATGCTCTCCGCTTTTTGCCTCTGCTTTGCTGGCTGTGTAGAGAGATCTGGTTTCACTCTTTCTCACTTGATCGGTCCACCAGCCACTACGATACAGTCCTACTACCACTTCATATTACTAGTTTGACGGATGCTGATGAAACCCTGCTTTTACACACGCACACGACAACGACGAATGTGTGGAGAGTTGTTTTAAAGCTGAAAAAGTAACAGTCGTAGTCACTGTTTTTTGGAGGATTTTGTGCGGTGCTAGAAGAGAAGGATCCCAGCGCAGTGATGATGCTTTTTTTGTGTGTAGGAGCGAGAATGATCTTAGCACGACCGCTGCTCTTGAACAACTGATGTACTGGCTAGAGAAATGATGATGGTAAAATGGTAATATAAAAAATAGGTAATGCAATGGAGAGAAAGGAGGAATAAAAAAGATAAATACTACATAAATAGCTAAGAAGTAAAGGGAGTTTTAAATTTTTTTTCATGCTCTTGTCTTCATCTTCTTATGTGTGCATGTATGTATCTATGGATGTGTCGGTGGCTCTTTGATGGACTAATAATGTACATTCTTCTTTATGAATTTTCCTTTTATATCAAACAAGGATACACATTGGATATCAGTGCTTGTCTATGCTACAGGGCTTTGTTGAGGCCCACTTTGTTCAGTCGACAACAACAACGGCAGCAGTGCCGACGAACATAATTCGAAGAATAAAAAAGGCCATTCCTTGTTGTGTGTCGTCGTACTTTAAAAGAAAATATCTTCGGAGTAGAGAAGTGATTGACTGGAGAAGAGGATGGAAACATGAAGCAGGAGCAGAAGAAGAACAAGACAACATCCGCAAGAGAGAGAGAAGAAAAAGAAGCATTGTTTGAGCATCAGAGAAGTTTAATCATGTACATGTACACCTACCATTAAATGTAAAAGTGAGAGATGGGGATATACAGTAAATCGTAATCGTGGTATTTAGAGCAGCTAAAGCTGCGTCAAAAGTGCACTGATCGCATTTGACAGACGGGAACAGAAACCGTTTCCATTCGGTGAGGCACATACTACACACACAGCATAATAACAGTGCATTCTTAATGAAATGTATGTTTTTTGAATCTTTTTTTTTATCAGACTTGTTATTCAACACATTACTTAACAGACTTGTATTAAGCGTCAAAAAGATATATCAGTAATAAAAAATCTTTGAAAGACAACGGTCAACGGTTATGACTCGAGATTTTTTATGAGATGAGCTATGAGTTAATACTTCAGCTTTGTGATGTTTTTCGATTCCATAAATGAAATAACTACGTATATTCATATTACCTACATATTTTTTAAAATAATTTTTTTGATCGTTCTCACCCCTTCTGATGCCATGTCATTTTCATGTCCATCCACACAAATATTCATGTCGTCCACAAATCCCTATCATGGAACAACATTACCAGAAATCTAACTGATAAGCGATTATATAGAGTTGCCCAAAGCAGAGAATAAAATCGTTCATTGGTGATAGTGATACATACTTAAGACCATCATAATGTATTGAAGCTACACTTGAAAAGCTGATCTAGGGGTTGTGAGATATTCCCGAAAAAACTTGAAATTTGATATGGATTACGATCTATGCCTACGCCACCATGAGGAACAAAGAGGATCAAAAAACCGACCAAGATTTTTTTAACTACATACATATATTTTGTCATCCAATGCTGTCTGTCGTGTGTTCCAGTTTTTTACTACATTGTTATAAAACATAAAGTAGAAATGAGCTTAATCAACTATAATATTATGATATCAACACAGCAATCTTTCCTCCCGTTATTATACTTTTTTATAATTTCTGGTTTGGCACAAACATGCATAGAAATTTATTCTATGAAAAAGCAAAAAATTAGATAAATATGCATAATATTTAAGGCAGAACATGATTTCTTTTTTGAAAAACTAAGTTTTGCAACGCTTCAACTAGACTAAACTTCATCATCCCATCCATTCGCTTAGTTTAATCGTATAAAGTAGCGATGGTGGCAGGAGAGCCCCATGTTGAACAATTCCCGAGAGACTTAACTGATTAATATCAATGTGGTATCAGTACATGCATCAAAGTGACCCAGGGGACATATTCGTACAACACTATTTCACTATTTTAGACTCCGCTCAGTACTCGCAGCAACAAAATTCACTTCAGAATCCATGTACTTTAATACTTACACAACACAACATGCGATCAGTATTATGTCATATTGTTTATACATTTGATATTATTTTGGTTCTCAGTGATTCCAAATGAAATTATTAAAGGAGCCATTTGGTGATCCACTGATAACATTTCCCAACACATGCCCGAAAAAAAACTTCAACGAATCACAAGTGAATCTGTAGCCGAGAGAATTTTGTGTCACACTTAAGGAACATGAAGCACACAAACATATAAAAATGCGGAACAAGCATCATATCCCAACAACCAAACAAGGACATCCAAAATATAATTATGGTTTGCTCTCTTTTCTCAGGAGAAACACAAAAATGTACGTCAAGTTACTGCATTCTTACTAAAAAATTCAAATTTCTCTTACTATTCATTTAGCATTTCTTGGGTAGACATTAATATCTTGTTTAGTTGTGTAATCAAATTTCTCGTTTAAAAACCAACACAAGTGAGGAGACTAACGTAAGAGGAAGTCCCTTTCGCAGATTTAGGAAAAATTACTTTTTGTCGGTTGGAATATGTTATCATCCATGCTGTTTCTCTTATGATTGTAACTTTTCTCTTGTTTTTTGTTTAGTTTCGTTATGCCTACTTTATCAATTAAACTGCCATTTTAAAACGGAAATTTTTCGCTGATATCACATTTATGGTCACTACTGCTTCTCAGAAACTGGCATTCAGCATCAAGGGTTTATGAAGATTAGGTTTGACGTGTCGACTCTTGACTATTTGTAAGTTCTTGAAAGAATATTTTTGTTCTTCTTAAATCATATTTTCTATTTGACGGAAGGAAACTATTTATTATCCTTATTTAAGTATGTAACTTGATGCAATGGCATGCTTAAGAGTTGCTGAGAAGAACATAATCATCTTTCGTGGTAGTAGCTAGTCTTCACGGAATCAAAAATCAGTTTGTTTAACTAATTGGGAGATTTCATATCTGTTTGTAGTAATCCATTTATCCACATCAAACGGATAATATTTTCCTGTCTTCTTGAATCCTCATTCTCTCTTACTTGCTTGTTTGCAAGTGTGCAAAATTTGAAATTTATTGAAAAATATGCTAGTCAGTTGAGATTTCAAATGTAGTAAGCGCATGCACACACTACACACAGAATTATTAAACGCTTCTTCTTATCAGTCTGGTTGATGATTTATATAGAGTGTGTAAAATTCTGCCATTTTTCATTTTCAAAAGAAAGATAGCAACTTTTTTCATCCAACAAACAAAAGTACATTGCGTAAAACTGCCCTGATGGCAAAAATTGGTTGAAGTGGTTTCATTCGTAGCTCCAGTCAAGTAAACGAACCGACGATGAAAAAAAATCATTCGTTTTTTTCTACTCCTTTTTAAAAGCTATATTGCGTGTGGTTATCATTCTTTAGGATCTTTCCCTTTTGCTTGTCGAATTCCGTTTGCGTTTTTCCATGTGTATAGTGAAGAGCTTCTTTTGCTCGAGTCAGACAACAACGGAAGAAAGGTAAGTTCAAAGTTGGGAGTCTTCTCTAATGATAAAGTACCACAGAGGGAGTATAAGAAAAGCAGAATTCACTGATAACGGGACTGATTAGCTGGACTTTGGTGGAGTGAAGCGTCTCTTGTCTGTTGGGGGAACCCTGTGAGAAAACGAAAGAAAAATACGATGCAGGGCATAAATGCCATGGTATCACCTCCACCGTCACGAGAACTCTCAAGAAAACCAAGTCAGAGCGTAATTTCTGTTCATATCATGGCGCCTACTTCCTGCAACAAAGAAATGAAAACCTGGAACCTCAATAGAGCCGACGCAAACTTCTTTCACTTCTTTTCTGAGCCGTTCTTTGTTGAACTTGTCGTTCCGTGACAGTTATGTAGGTGGTATTTACGGTGGGTGCACCTACTCAAGTATATTCTGTGGTATGGCTGTTGATACTCTCCGTCAACCTGATCAAAATGATATGATATCAGTAGAAGATTAAATGAATGGATGAGTGAGATGGGTGGCATGAATGAATCACCATTGGCTTCTTATGTCATCCAGTAAATATAATTTTTATCTGTTTTATAGGTAAAATATGCGCGGACGTAATATATTATTTTTACGAGCATAAAAATTCCTCTAAACACGAAGTGTAAAAGTAGCGAAGGTAGAAACTTACTGTTACTACAAGATAGCTTAATGATAGCTTGTGTAGCTGCAGGCTTTTCTCATGTTAAAGTTTATTTCCGTAGTATTATGTTTTTACGAAAATTACTTGAACTTATTTTTGGTATGCATATATAGCAATAACCAAAGTGTAAAGTTAGTGTTTTCATCAGATTACTGAGTTTGAGTAGGAATAGGATTCGTGGTAATGGAGGCGAGTGGAATTTCTTGTAGCTCTTACGGTAGTTTGGCATAATCAACCCTAATGCTGTTGGATGTGCATCCATTGTATTGTGAGTTGTCGTTGTTATGAATGGTGGTGGTGTGGTGCAACCATGCCAGAAATGGACTTGTGTGCAGGATCAATAAATGCATTTGGAAATTCGGCAGAACATTTAAAGATTTACGCGGTGATACGAAGATAATACGGATTTTCTACAGAGCATAATACATACTTATACCTAAGGGTATATGGAAGGAAAGTTTATCTCTCGTTTTTGGTGATTTTCTTTCCATCCATGATATGACTTTGAAACACTTCCTCTTGCCCGTCATACGCATACTATGTATGATTTACCATTATGTAATGTAAGAATTTGTATTATTTGTAGAGGAAGGACACAAAGTAGTATATATCCCGCATGGGCTGATTCAACCAAATAAGCACGTGAAAACGCAGCTCCAGAGATAATGAAGACGGGAAGCTAAAGCTGGAAAAGGATGGCTAGATCTACATGATAAGTAAGTCCCTTGAAGTGTATGAATGAGTGAAAAGAACTGTTTCGGGTAATCCTCCTGGTTTCAGCGACAAACGAGCACTGATGATGACAACGAGTAGAAGGAAAAGTGTTCCACATGTGACTGAATTTACTCACTTCCCAGTTCCAAAGAAGAAAAGGGAAAAGTGGTCGCAACTGGAACAGAAGATGTGTAGCAGCTGGATAATCAGCTAAAACTACCAAAGAAAATCAGAGTGTACACAAAGAATGCCTCCAAACTACGCATTGATATTATTAGTATTATTACATATTTCTATTAGTCTAGAAAACTTCCAAAAATAGAAATCCACATCTCGGAGGCAACTAAATTCACAAAAACTACCAGTTCGGAATAAGAAATAGCATTATACATTTACTCAACAACAAAAAATATATTCGTTCAAGTCATTTTTACAGAAACAACAAAGTTTTCTTCTCGTATTTGTACGACAGAGCATCGTAGACACAACGACACAAGCAACAAAAGGAAAGAGAGATCTGCCTCAGGAAACAGTTTACAATGCTTCATCTCACTTGTTTCCGTTTGCTCGTTTTCCACAACAATTCATGACGAGAGATAAGACAAGAGAATGGATCGTCTCCACAATTGGAACAGACTTCCTAACGACTTGCTTCGTTCAAATACGAAACACGATTAATAATAATACAGTTACACTATAAGTTGTTCATACTACTGCAATATACTCATCATAAAAATGATAATAATATTGGAAATGTTGTCATATTTACTACATGAAATAGTAGTTTCTATAGCATTTCCTGAAAGTATCAGTTTTAAGCGAATTATTCTGTGGTATCAATTGAATTGATTTGTGCCTCACATCCTGAGAAACTTTTGGATGAAACCACACTTGCGAAGTGAAGCAAAACTGGAACAATCCTATTTGTTTTAGTGTTTCTGAACTTCATTAATTTTATAGCTTATTAGTCTTAATTTTAGTTTCTCTAAATAGAACGTGCTAAAAATATGACAGCATAAAACATCATCTTTGTACATTGGTTTCGCAACTTTTAGTTGATGTTGATGTTATGGGAGTAAAATTATATTTATTAATATTAAGACGCTCAATGTACACTGAACTATGAGTTATGATCTTTGATGGTGATGTGACAGTATTTACTGTGGGTTTTGCTGCTGGAAAGGTTAACTTTTTGAAAAGTATACTCCTTGAAGAATAAATTTTGAAGCATAAAAAATCTTTGTGACTTTGCTTGATGGGAAAGAAAAATGTGAGAAGGGGATGGCCTTTCCACTTTATACCCTCTTTCATTTCCTAGTTGCGGTGGTGGTGGTTTCGCTGCAGGAGAAGAAGGAGAGGGCTGTGCTGTGATTGTAGAGAAGCAATGTAGCGTTACACGAAGCGAATTATTGGAGATGCACTCTCAGATCGAAAAGTATCATTCATCATGATAGAAAGGACGCACAAGAAGAGTGTGACGTGATGGTAATGGTGCACTTCTCCGGGTGAACACGCATAATATACGAGGACGCACATTACGCGCTGCACCCATAACAATAAGCAGTGAAAGAATGAAAAGAGTAGGAGTTGCATTTTTTTATGATCAGGCTCAGGTTTTGGAATTGGAAATAATGTTCTATAAAGTGCATACAAATCATCATCTATCGTCATTGTTGATATATCGTTATGATATTACAGAGCAGAGGGAGAATCATGAGACCCTTATCCTATGCAAAAGCTCATGAAATAGAGACATACGTAATACTTTTTTACTAAACCACCAAGTCCATAAAAACTTATGTTGATAGAATTTGCTGACATTCCTTCGCTCTTACAGTCACAAGTTTTGCTTCGAAGGTTAACCGAAATTGGAATTTGATGTGGATTGTGTCATTTCTAAACAATATATCATACCTATTGAAACTATCTATGTGGTGTTTCCTTTTGAATGCTGAACACTTGCATGAGAGATTCAAAAAATCGTGAAATTGAGTTTCAATCTTTTAGAAGTGAGCAAATTGCCAGCAATGAAAATCTGGATAGATGCATAGATGATCTAAAATAATCTAATTTAATAGTTGAATAACCTGTAAATCACTGCCTTATATAAGATATTCATTTGAAACGGAATTAGCTTAAATTTAGTGTCGTGTGCGTTGTCGAGGGCTGCGTTATGCGCTGTTAATGCATATTATATTTCACTGTCTTGTAAAGCATACCGTGTCTACTGTAGTTACTGCTTTACAAACATGCAATATTGACAATTCACTTCCTTGTACTGCAATTTTCATACAATTTATGATTTTTTAAAAGTTTGCTCATAGAACAAATGCTGCTAATCATTGCCTGTAACACAATCACGGCCTATTATTCCTCTTTCATACTACTATGTTAAAGGAAGTGTTCATATTGCTACTGTATCTGCTGCCAAAACGCTTATTGTCGTTTTCCCTTGTTTAAAATAAACTCCTTTCTCCAAGCCACGTTGTGCTGACCTCATTTTCATGTTGAGTTGAAGAAACTTCTGTAAATGCACTATCCATTACAGAGTTCTTTGAGACGCTGTGTTATGAATGAATGACATTGTGCTGACAATTATACAACATTATAATTAAAGAAGTAAACAATGTCCCGTTCCTTTCTGCTGGCAATAATATTTGATTTCAGCTCTTGAATCCCAAATCATTCTTTCCATTTTCCGGAAACACAGTTGTTGTTTTTTTGGAAAGCTTAAAATACATACTTTTTGTTTTAACTACTAATCAAACAAACCGCAATGTGTTGCTGTGCTGCGTAGCCATTATGCTTTTGACTTAAGTATGGTCGTTATGAATTTCAAGAAATGTGCCTCGATTGCGTAATGCGTTCTTCGTAATTATAAAGCTCCTATGACATTGCATCTCCAAGTGGAGAGAATGAAACGCCAAAAATCCGGTTTCCTCGTTTTCATCAAGCAGAAAGCCCTCGCATAGCCCTTTAATTGTTGCATGCAATAAACTCGCATAATAATTTGTACGGAAAGAGTAGTGACACAGTCCTACGTAAATGCCTGCGTTAGATATATAAAAACTCTACAAGGATGGCATTGCATTGCAACTCCTAGAAACATGACTAATCTGTCAGTGAGGTTTGGATGGAAAGTTTATGCATTTGGACTGACGGAAACTAATAAAAATCTGTACTTCTCTTTCATTTCTTTCTACATAATTTACTTGTTCATTATGGATATTATATTCCAGAACTTATATTCTGTGGTGGCAGCGAGGCAGTAATGAATAAAACCGATTACAGCAACCACTTTGGTGTAAGCTTTAGTATAAAATGGAAAAGTCTCTTTCGTTCTTACAACTACAATATTATACATTTATTATACATACCAAAAGTAAGCAAAAAGGGGTAGACTCCCAAAACTAGCAAATAGGAAAAGTTTTCTTTTGCCTAGATGCTACTCATACTTTTCTTCTTCTTTTCCGCCCCAGCTCAAATAATAAAAATCTTATACTATTATATATTTATTAAATTTTGCTAACCTCCCTCCCATCCCTTTCTCTATCTTTCGGACTCTGTCATTTTCTATGAGCCGAACGCCTGGTAAGACACAAACGAAGTACTACACGTTTTCAGAATCGCATTTTGTACCAAGATACACCAATCCTGCCAACAACGTAGGTGGCAGTAGTATTCTCACTCAGTGCTTCAAATGTATTTCGAATATTACAGAATGTTTGAAAGATGGTTTGAAAACCAAAAATTTAAACAGTTGTTACAATTTTAGCAAATACAAGTTAATGTTTTGTTATATGTATTACAATAAAAAGCAACCTAATGTTTCCAGTATACTTGTACTAATTATACTTGTGAAGCCAGCCTTTAAAAGTTTGCGTATTTTCAAGCCGTACTCTCAGACACAATAGCTGACTGCAATCAGAACACGTAGCGACACCGACGCAGTAAATACAAATGAATTTTCTGTTTATAAAATGAATACATGAATGTACAACAGTCAATAAGGACGAAGCAACAGCAGTATTTTCTTCAACATAAACAGCACCCATAGAGAATCATTTTGGCATGAAAAAAGTTTTATTCCAAGAAGAATATTTTTATCCAAACGACGGATACAAAGATATAACATTGTAATGACATGAACAACATAATAATTTCCTTAAACTTAGAGCCAGCCGTCACTAAAAGTCTTCTATGATCACATTTATCTCAGCATTTAACGTTCAGCTCACCAGTCAGAAGTGACCGAGAAGAGAAGAATGTGTATGGACAGATATTAGCATTATTATTATTGCAATTCTACGGAAATCACCAGAATGGAATGCGAACAGTAAGTATTGGTCAAAACACATTATTAAATAAATACAATCCTGGAGACTTTTGGACTCTGTGACAGACTACTGCCTGGTCGGTACTGTTGTGCTGGTCCAACTACGATTTATTTGATAGAAATGTGATGTGATGAAATTCTCTTCTGCTTTTACCAACCAAAATATTCATCTTCCATCGTAAATATTTGATTGCGTGGCGTACGCTATATAAAAGAGATTCTCGGTCTTACATCCACGCACGCTACTTTCCAATTATAGGAAGAATTTTTTTGAATGCAACAATCAATGATGATGCTTATTAAACACACATCCACTAAGCTACTAAAGCTACGGCACGTATAAAATCTTGTTGTAAGTCTGTATAGGAAATGTATGCCTATGTGTTTATGGAAACGACCGCATGATGTGAATCGGTTAGAGTGCAACAGAGCAAAAAGAAAAGGATCAAGACTCACATCAACCATCACACACACACAGCGAGCAAGTAAGCATGCAACATGCTTCCTCCACTCTGTCTCCTCATCTCTCAAAGGCGGAAAGTGAATCTAGCAGGAATGGGCTCACCATTTCCAGCAACGAATTCTACTAGTCATCTCTCGTGGTAGTTGCAGTTTCGTTGAAGCTGAGAAGAACAACAGCAGCAGTAGCAACAAAAGTTAGCTCTCTCCACTGAAATCTCTCTTTTCCACCCTCGATTGCAATGCCACCATAATAGAATGACATACAGTCTCACTCGGATATCATCCGAATGTGGTAATATTTAGCTAGAGATCATATAACAGTCTAAACAAAATGCAAAAGCGGTCTTCCATTTCTTCTGTAATATTTATGCAAAGGCTGCTTAAATGAAAGTTGTGGTGAGACTATGTACCTCGGAATGAGTATGATGACAATGCAAGCTATTCTACTGAAAACAGAGTGTTCCATTCTCTGAGCAAACAAATGAGGAAGAAGAGGTGCTGCTACTGTTGCAGTAGTGGTGCTGGGGCAACGTAAAGTTACTTAAATTGCGGTTTGCATAAGTAAAATGCATTTCATTTCAGTTAACTGGAACTCTCTTGTTCCTGTTTTCTTCCAATGCACTGGCGCATAAGTGTATATATTTTATTAGAAAATACATTGCAGTGCATAATATGATTGTTACGATTATAACCGTAGCAAAGACTATACCCCGCATAGAGCAAAGTATGAGGTGCTTGGAAGGATGATGATAATGAAGTTTGAGAATGGAGGAAATGGAAAGAGCAATAAGCGTGTGCTTCATCATCCTCACTCAAGTTTTGTGTTTTAGCTACAATGTCCCCAGCTAATCCGCATGACTGTTGTGGCACGGATTTTAGGATCAAATGTTCCAAAAAGCTTTAGTACAGCGAAATGGTTGTCCTTCACTTGCAGGAAAATGTGAAGTGGCGATGATGATGAGGATGAAAATGAGAACAAAATGTGTGGAGTCCCTCGTTGTTACTTGTTACCATTATAACTTTCTATCGCGTCAACAGGAAAAGTTATTCTTCAAGCCACACGTTTAGTCTGTTAATGTGTTCGCTATCTAATAATACGTTACGTTTTTTCAATTTGTTTTGTTTCATAAGACTGGTTACCTAAAGTACTTATTAGGGAAGCAACATTTGCACCAAGATCCTATATTTAGGCCCTTCTGAATTGTAGTTCAATGTTCAGTTATGTATGTCTAGTGAATCGTTACACTCTCCATCGGTCATCAGTCTAAATAGGTTGTTAAGGATATTTCTAATCAGTAACGATAAATATTATAATACGTTGTTAAAAACTAAAAAATACATGCAAATAAAAGCATGAAAATTTTAATTGACACGGAAACTTTTATCTTTAAAGCACTTTCTTACTGGCTTACAAGACTTGAATTTTACTTTATAACGTTGGTTTCCCAGATACTGTTTCACTCTCGCCCACCCTGCCACCCACCAGATGCGCACTCATAACAATAAAAATATTAATACCCATCATTCATTTTTTGTCATTCAATTTGGAACTTTGCACCGGGCAGCAGAGGCATCGCCAACCTAAAATACTGTTTACGCTTCGTAATTGGGTAACACAAGGACTCTACTAACAAGCACTTTACTTTCCCTGGTTCGTTTCATAAAGATAAAAGTGAAAGATTAACTCTTCCATTTTGGAAAGGATACCAATAACAATAATGGACTTACTTTTAATAAGTTTTGACAAAGGGCTATGCTCCAATACCGGATTTTCAGACGACTCGACTTTACCCAGTATTCGTACAGTTCGAAAGATTTCATACTTATCTTCCATTGCCACATAGTAATGCTATAAAATTCATTCATACATCATTCATCAGTCGTTAAAATAACAGCCTGCTGAATATCATTTTACAAT